>SDVV010018352.1:0-13777 GCA_016164225.1 Gammarus roeselii
GCTCTGATGCCCCTCCACCATGTGAGAGAGCGCGACCGCCTAGCTGGCTCTGATGCCCCTCCACCATGTGAGAGAGCGCGACCGCCTAGCTGGCTCTGATGCCCCTCCACCATGTGAGAGAGCGCGACCGCCTAGCTGGCTCTGATGCCCCTCCACCATGTGAGAGAGCGCGACCGCCTAGCTGGCTCTGATGCCCCTCCACCATGTGAGAGAGCGCGACCGCCTAGCTGGCTCTGATGCCCCTCCACCATGTGAGATGACAAGTTTTTGCATATTCGAGCTCCCGTCTGCACCATCACTCGACACTTAAACATCTAGCAAATCTTTCCATGTACCTTCCACTTCTCGCTATATTATTTCCAAGGAATCATAAGCAAATGTATGCATGAGAATGAATCTTAAGGAATCATTATAAATAATATAAATAATAATAAAAAATAAAAAAGTTTATTCATACACAGATGGTATGTTCTTCTTTGAAACAATAAATTTATACATAGTATAAATAAAATAGGACGAATGACAAGCTTAGAACATGTAACTAAGAAGTTGGAGCTGTGTGCAAGCGGTAGGGAGCTATTTTACTATCCTAGCTGGACATACGAACACGACTATTTCCTAAACATGTCATGACAAGAGAGCTATAAGGGTAAGTTGTAATGTGCACAGTTGATATCACTGTATCCTCACGACATAAGGTGTTGCGATTTGACAAGGGAATAATTTATATGACAATTAGTTAGAGTGAGAATTGTTAATTCAGCAGCACTGCCTAATTTATTGGGTAGCAAAGAATGCGACGGTATGAGTGGGTCTAAATGCGACGGTATGAGTGGGTCTAGGAGATGTATGAATGAGAAAATAATCACAAGGAAGCATGAGCACATGTATTCATGAGAATGGAATCTTAAGGAATCATGAGCACATGGACGAATTGGAAAATAATCATAACGAAGCATGAGCACATGTATGAATGAGATAAGAATCATAAGGAATCATGGACACATGCATGCATGAGGGAGGAATCATGAGGAATCATGAGCACATGAATGCATGTGAAAGGAATCCTAAGGAATCATGAGCACATATCTGCATGAGAAAAGCCAGCTATATAATAATAATAATACTAATAATAATAATAATACTAATAATAATAATAATAATAATAATAATAATACAAATGATAATAATAAAAATAATAGACTTTATTGAAGCCCGCGATGGTACAATAATGATTACACAGATACAAGTTTGACAGCATTCCTATCAAATAATTCAAATTACGCACCAAAAGAACATACATGAAGACAAGACCGAGTAGAGTTGAAATATGCGACAAAAATTCCTAAGTTAGTTAGCGACAAGCATGACTGGATACATTTGTACGTCCCTCTCCCACATGACAGTATATACTAAAGCTCACTTTCCGAGAAAGAAAGCACATAGCCACCTGTCAGCCAACTTATCAAGGACGTCTCCCAGCCTGCCATTCACGTACGCACAATATCGGGATCTTCCTGTAGCAGCAGGATTATGTCCCACCTCTCTATTATTGGAGAAAATTCGTAACCCTCACTATTAGTATTCGCGTTTGTTCACATTCGGTTTATTAACTGACAATTTTGTGTCTTTCTGTATCAGACGATTTCGTGTCTTTGTTTTTGGTGACAAGTGTGAACATTTACCATGCTAAGTGTGCTAATTAATAATTAAAAAAATAAAACTAACAAGCTGAGTGAGTTCGCGCGCGTACTGGAACAGTGATGATTCCCGCGGATGACTTTTGAGGATGCCACCTACTCTGGCGGACAGCTCGGTCTGCTTTACCTGGATGAGCAGGAGCGTCTTCAGGGACCTCGCGGGAACATTCGTCGGCAGGTTCTGTGAACTGGATGGCAGGCTCGACCAGGTCCTGGTGACCTTCCAGGGCCTGCGGCGTAGGGACGACAACGGAAAGGACGGGATCCTTGCGGAAAAGGTCTATGTCCTCGAGGAGCAGCTGCGCACTTTCGCCAGTAAGTATGTGGAGGTAAGAGAGGAGATCGGCATACTTGTGAGCCCGTAGCGGAAGTGAGAGACGAGGCACGTAAGGTCCAAGAGGACCTTGTTATTAAGCGTGATCTAGAGAGTTTCGCTGCAGACCTCAGTAGAAAGTTACGTTCTGATATGGAGAAGGCTAGTTAGGGCCTGGCGGAACAGACGAAGAACCTAGTAAAAGGTAACGATTTGGTGGTCCATGCTTTGCAGCTGGATGGAGAGGCATCCCGGGAGAGGATTGACCGAAGGGGTCCAGCTCGATCACGGGGGTGTCTTGGTGGTCTTGCTCTGACTTCCTACCGTGACGTCCTGGGTAAGAGTCTGCAACGGCAGCTTGCATCCACCCCTAAACTCATATGAGGGCTACCGGTGCTGGATGTGAGCTCGCAACTCGCTTCCACCCCTAAACCCAAACCTGGGATTCCTACTTCCCGTCTGGCCAAGAGGTCATTGGCTGCCAGGAGACTGAAAACCGTAACTAAGCCGATACCTCGAACCAAGACATCCGAGGATCGATACATCACCCAGCCTCGACTGGGCAGCGTAGATTCGGATGGATTTCAGAACGTCCAGAACCGGTTCACCTTCGTGAACCAGCCCCCCATTTGTGATGCCAACGCGGAACACTTTTGAGAGGTTCACGGACCTGGACGGCGAAATTGAGACAACGGCCTAGGTGACTCTATCGTCCGACACCAGACGGTTGAATTTGCTCATAGGTGTGAGGCAAAGAGGCGGGTTATTTGCAAACCCGGTGCCACGATTGAGAAGATCAGAGGGGCCCTTGCAGAGGTTGTAGTTTCCAGTCGGGAGACACTCATCATCTGCCATGTAGACACCAATGATATTAAAAGGACAAGGTCGGAAAATCTGCTAGCCAAGTATAGGCAGCTGATTTCTAACCTCAAGGCAGAAACGGATTGAGTGGCTATCACATCCATCTTACCGCGAATGAATGATGATGATGAACTGTATATTAAGTTAACCTATGAAATCAAGCCCTCGAGACCATTTGCAAGTCCGATGGAGTATCCTTCATCAAATTATTTGATGACTTTCGGGAGAGGCCCGATCTGTTCCTACGATACGGGCTACACTTGAATGATGTAGGAAATGCCCGACTTGGCCGACTGCTCCATCTAAGCGCTAAGAAATACTATGCCCAAGAGTTAGGGGTCCAGCGTGCTTTAAACCTTACCTAGAGCCGGTTGAGCCATTGGCTTTGTGGGATAGGGAGTGCGGAGTTGTTGGTTGAGAGAATTCGGTGGGGGAGTATGAGTGAAGATGGGTTGCGTAGATTTGGTTATTGTAGCGATGGTTGCTGTGTTGACTGTTGATGCAGATGAGCCAGTTGTGTTCACAGTCATCCCTGGCTATTCCTTCGTAGCTCGGGCGTTAGGTATTACTGCGCTACTGTAAGCAGTCAAGGCTACTGCTTCCAAGCGGGCCACGGTATCCTTGACAACTTTCATATCTTCTGTAATTGACGAGATTTTTTCTTGTATAATCTTTTGCTGCTGCTTCAGCCTGTGCTGCTTTTCTTGCTCAGATTCGTCTTGTCTCTTCATTATTGCCTGCTCAACTATTCTTTCTAGTTTTTCCATACGTTGTTCCATTGTCAGGAGCTGGAGCACTTCTCCTTAATGATATCTTCTCTAACCTCATTGCTGTCCTTCTTGCTGACCTCCTCACTAGCTGCTCTGCTGACCTTCTGGTTGATCAGTCCTCAGCTCCTGATAGGAAGGTTGGTAGTTTGGAGAGGCTACACTTGTGTATTACTGCATGTATTTTGTTGAGCAGTTTATCCGGTTTTCTCGGATTGTCTACGACTGCCTTAATATCATCGAAGTTGCCAGTCAGCATCCCTTTCGCAAATTCTTGCAGTTTTTTCAAAGCTGCCTTGATCTCGTCCTGCGTCGAAGGAGTTGATCAGCGGCTCCGTGATGGTCGTGAAATCGTTCCTGTACAAGTGTCTGGCGACGCACCACAGAACAGTACTCACGATGACGAGAGCATTTCCCGGGTTCCTTAGAGCTTTCGGGACTATATTGTTCCACCCTGCTCTCCCATGTGGGCTGGGGTCGGACATGTCTGCTACACCACAGCTGTCGGTTGGACTTCCAGCATCCTTCCCTTCCACCGCTAGGCCACTGGTCTCATGTGCCCACTTGCCACGGGTTTGCTGTTATCACAGGCCAGGCCAGGCATTTTTTTAGAAGCGATCACTTCTTGACTCCTCACACCACGGCGTCTTCCTCTCCTGGACTTTAGACCAAGTGTGGCCCTTATTGTACTGGATAGAATAAATATTTTTTTATGCGCTGTCATGATAGCTAAGTTCACGTTCATGAGCCTTAATAATCTGACCTCAGAGGACGTACACTTCCCACAGACGAACAACTTGTGATTTAGGAAGAACGTAAGTATGGAATAGTGCTGTTCAGTGAACGGACCTGGCACGAGCGTAAGAGTTCATCGTAGAAGAAATCCAAGTAAGCAGTAGTGCCAACTCTGCCTAGATGTGCTACCCAAAATGTTCGAGTGATGATAGCATCTGCAAAGCTTCAACGAGGTTGTTACATACTCTACGATGAGGATAACAATACTTTTGAATGTCAAAGAACCGCTCAACAAAGAAACTTGGATTGCTTCTTCAGAGCAAGCAAGCTTTAGAAAACAACTATTTTTACGCTCAAAGAATTGAATTGGTTGAATATTATTTTGAAATTGTTTTATTTCTTATGCAAATGAACAGAGAATTTGACATTGGAAACGTACAGTTCTCTCCAAGATTCGATCCCACGTTGCAAGAATTCGAGTCCAGCACGTCAGCCACTCGGCCATCCAGTGCAAAAAATGTTGTGATTGAAGCTTTCGTGGGTATTGTACTGTTTAGGGCCGACCACCATTTATTCTGTTTATCACTGTTAGAGAGAGGCAGCACAATACCCGTGCGCAGATGTTAGACAGAGCATATCATCACTTTCGTAGGGAGACGGTAACGTATCATGTTGCCATTCCATTTAACATCATCATCAGCTGGGGCTCTGTAATGTTCGCTGGGCATCAATTAAATATATATACTGATATTTGTGTATTACTATGATGTACTGTATTTAATCAAAATATCACAATTTCCAATGATTCAATTTATTATTATTCATGCCTTCATCACACATGTAATGATTTCCAAGAAAACGATGGTGGCCGTTTCTCTCCATCACCTTGTGTTTTCTCATTGTATATATAGCAAGATAAAGCAAATATTCCTTGTTTCCTGATGTTGTCGCAATGAGAGGTAGGCCTGGTCGTATTAATTGACATCCGCGGGCGTCAGAAAAATCATTACATTCGCCGTCGTGAATAGTGGACGTTTGCTAGAAGTGAAATCCACCGTCTTTTTTTACATTGTTGGAGTACATCACCATCTTATTTATACGACAATATAATAAAAATTGCCTTATTCAAATAATCATGGCGTCTTCGCATACGTTGCCAATTTTTGGACGGATTTTCTTAAGCATTTGCTCACCCAACTAACTCCTTCCTCGGTCGTCTTTTGACTTCTATCCTCCTTAACTTTGCAACGCTCACCCAGAGCTTACCAAAGAATCCTAGCCTAGTCCGGGAATACCCTCGCAAGCTCATGAAAGGCATCCAACCACAGAGGTTTCAAGACATGTTTCTAAAGGGAAATATAACTGAATGCACGTTAGGCATAGGAATTAATTCCGAATGCAAGTGGTGTAGAAAAAAGGTTTGCTTTGTTTCACTTCTCTAAGGTAAAACTGCTTTGCTAAAATTCTACTTCAAATTTTTTCTATATTCGCTATTATAAAGCTTGGATATATATGATAAAACAAATATATAATTGAGACCCACGACATCAATATCAGTCGAGGTGAATTTCTGTAGTTGCCACGTTTACGGAAAAAGTTCACTGGCTAACCAATAATATGTTATGTGAGAAATGTGTTTTTTTTCATTCCTGTTTCAGAAATCAAACAATACAGGCATTGGAAGAGAATATTAAATATAATTTGTTTCACAACAAACATGTCGGGTATTCCATCTGAAGTAATGTAAATTATTTATAATGAACCAGAAGCGTAACCACTTTTCTTAACGTAGGTCGACCGCAACTACTAAGATGAGCCTGAAAATAATAGGAATTGTTTTATCCAATCGAACCTACATTTAAATAGAACAACCAAATAGCATTTGTTCTCTGGACGGTTGATGGTAAGAATAATTTATAGTCAGTTGATGGTATGAATAATTTGCAGTCAGTTGATGGTATGAATAATTTATAGTCAGTTGAAGGTATGAATAATTTATAGTCAGTTGATGGTATCATTAATTTGCAGTCAGTTGATGGTATCATTAATTTGCAGTCAGTTGATGGTATAAATAATTTGTAGTCCGCTGATGTTCACTTGACGGTATAAATAATTTGCAGTCAGTTGATGGTCAGTTGATGGTATGAATAATTTTTACTCAGCTGATGGTCAGTTGATGGTATGAATAATTTGTTGTCCGTTGTTGGTCAGTTCATGGTATGAATTCTTTGTTGTTAGTTGATGGCCAGTTGATGGTATGAATTCATTGTAGTTAATTGATGGTCAGTTGATGGTATGAATAATTTGTAGTCAGTTGATGGTATGAATAATTTGTAATTAGTTGATGGTCAGTTGATGGTATGAATAATTTGCAATTAATTGATGGTCAGTTGATGGTATGAATAATTTGCAATTAGTTGATGGTCAGTTGATGGTATGAATAATTTGTAGTCAGTTGATGGTATGAATAATTTGCAATTAGTTGATGGTCAGTTGATGGTATGAAATTTTTTCAATTAATTGATGGTCAGTTGATGGTATGAATAATTTGTAGTCAGTTGATGGTCAGTTAATGGTATGAATAATTTGCAATTAGTTGATGGTCAGTTGATGGTATGAATAATTTGTAGTCAGTTGATGGTCAGTTGATGGTATGAATAATTTGTACTCAGCTGATGGTAAGTTGATGGTATGAATTCTTTGTCGTTAGTTGATGGTCCGTTGATGGTATTAATGATTCGCTGTCATTTAATGTTTAGTTGATGGTATGAATAATTTGTACTCACATAAGGTCAGTTGATGGTATGTATAATTTGCAGCCAGTTGATGGTCAGTTGTTGGTATGAATATTTTGTAGTTAGTTGATGGTCAGTTGATGGTATGAATAATTTGTAGTTAGTTGATGGTCAGTTGTTGGTCTGAATATTTTGTAGTCAGTTGATGGTCAGTTGATGGTAGGAATAATTTGCAGTCAGTTGATGGTCAGTTGATGGTAGGAATAATTTGCAGTCAGTTGATGGTAGGAATAATTTGCAGTCAGTTGATGGTCAGTTGATGGTATGAATAATTTGCTGTCATTTAATGTTCAGTTGATGCTATGAATAATTTCTAGTCAGGTCGAGCTGCTAGTCCGGTGCTAGGAAGCGTTATTTGTGGTGCGGTGAGTAGTGGTCGATGTCTCGAGTAATGGACGCTGAACGAAGGAGTCTTAAAGGTGAGCTCAATGTTTGTGTGTACAGAGCAGGACCTAATTATTGATAAGCGTAATGGGTGCACTTAATTATTGCTGGCTGGAACTGCTTGATGTCGACAAATATTGACGAATGGAATGGAAATGAGGCTGAATTATCGAAGACCATAAATAACGTCAATTAGTTCGGAACCAAAAAAAAATCAGAAGTGTTTAGTTATTGGTTGACAAGGAGTAACTGTAATCTGCAAATCACTGTGTTGACAGGCAACCTAGACTGGACAATAAGAAAATAATTTGACACAAATCCACGTCAATCTTAATTGACCAAGATTGCATGCGGATAGAGGAGGGGTATCGCAATACGAAGTAAAACGAGCTGTATTTGCCTTGAGGAACACAAATTCTGAAGGAATAGATGGTTTAGCCCTACAATATCTGAAAGACAGCCTTATAGTGACCTTCCCTTATATCAGCACAGTTATTAACACCTCCATAGCAAGTGAAACTTTTCCTGAGATCTGGAAGCATGCAATCATATAAGCAACTCATAAATCTGGGGAGAAGAATGAACCTTCCAACGTTAGACCGATCAGTTTTCTGCCTGTCCTATCCAAGATTCTAGAAAAGGTAATATCTATCCCATTGATTGATTACCTTGAATCAAACAAGCTGTTTAATGACTGCCTGTATGCTTGTCGGCGAAAATTGTCAAAAAAAGACGCGCTTTTGAGCATCATTATCATTATTATTAAATCTGGGTTTTCAATACTTAGGTCTAACACACCAAACTTATTTTCTAAAATGCGGCACTGAAGATCTGTACAAAACTTTGATGAGGGGCAGATATCTCTGCTGGTATTGCTAGACTTATCAAAAGCATTCGACAGTGTGAGCCATACAATTCTTTTTGGCAAGCCCCGCAACATTGGAATAGACCCTACTTGGTTCGAAAGTTATCTGATGAATAGGCAACAATCAGTTAAACTTGATAACGCAACAATGTAAAATTCGGCCACAGTTGCCTTTGGGGTCCCTCAAGGTTCGATACTTGGCCCTTTGTTGTTCCTGGTTTTTGGTAAATGACATCGACTGTAAACTATCAAAAAATCAAGCGAAAATGGTAATGTACGCCGATGATGTTCAAATATTGCTTTCCTGAAAACCGTCAGATCTGAATGCGCTGAAAAACGACGCTGAGACAGCCGTAACTAATCTGAAATCTTTGTATGATAAAAATGGACTCAAGCTCAACTCTGAGAAAACAAAATGCATCTTGATCGGCTCGAACTCAAAAAGAAAAAACACTTTCAGTGAATTTCTCTATCAGGATAGGCAAATCTGACATTCTGTGGAAGATAAAGTTATGAGTCTGGGAGTATGAATGGAAGCTGAATGGAACACTTTTGTTCATTACTGATTGTCCACGCTTTAGTATTTTCTCACATTAACTACTGTCTTCCAATTTGAAGGACATGCACCAAATCTCAATGAGAGAAAGAACAACGTTGTATAAACTTTGCGGCAAGAATACCGTGCGCTGGTAACCACAGAAAACGATACCACGTAAGTCCTCTCCTCGAAAAACTACAGTGGCTCAATATCGACAACAAACTGGCACTTCATGAATCGATCATAATTCATAAAAATCATCTAGAAAAACATTCATCCGGCAGCCAAAGGCAGATATATTCTTGAGGTGAAAAGAACAATCGATTCACAAGAAATAATGATACTCTGCACGTTGAACACAGGAAAACAGAAACTGCCTGTCGAACTTTTTCGATCCCTGGACCAAAATTCTGGAACAGCCTTCCAACAAGCCTCAAGAATTTTGAATCCAATTTTGAATCCAACAAGTCCTTCAAGAATAGGCTTAATGAACATCTGTTGACCCATCAATTCAAAACTGTAACTTTACCCACAAACACAAGCTAAATGCATAATACCAGTAACCATAAAATGTATTTCTGTTCTCGAGCGACCACCACCACCACCAACCACTACCACCATAAATATCAACATTGAGACACCATCTAATTGTTTTTACTCAGACGATACCTATGTTTTCTATGTTGCTACCGATCACAATTGTCTTTGCCAATTACCATATGTGTAAACTAGCGTTTTGTCTATTCCTATGTTTTAAATGTTCCAGTCGTTTTAGTATAATTAAAATTCGAACTCAGTTTTTCGAGGAACGATAGGCAGCTTCTAACTTGACAAAGGTTAACTCAATTTCAATATAATTCATTGAATTATTTCTAACAATTACCGTACCATTTTTGATGATACAATCATTGCCTTATAAGCTAACATTTTGTTTTGTCTTCTATAACAGAAGAGTATTCATCCAACCTGTGTGCTCCAACATTGTTTATTTCTGATTGTCAATCATTTATTCATTTCCTAGCGGTCTTGAAGTGTGTATATTGTATATTCAGTTGTTTGGTATGTATTTTATGTATAATTTTTTTGTATAGCTTTTGTCGCCTATTCACCCCTTCATTATTAATACAATGGTTTAGACCCATCATAACAATATGTTAGTGCTTTTCGATTTCTCAACCCTATATTGTATTCATATTTTCTGTATGATTCATGTCATCCATCCACATCTCTGTCATCGTACAATAATGTAGACTAATCATTACAATATGTTAGCACATTTTTATGTCCCAACCCCATGTTCTTGGGACTCTAACCACATGCATGCGTGATTTGCCACCACATGTACTTGTTATTTTCCACATCCATGTATTTCGTTATTTATCCACCCCAAGTATTTCTTATTTCTCAACCCCGCGTGTCACTGGTTTTCCCAACGCTATGTAGTCGGAATTATTTTGTCAAAATATATATTTTTTGTATGTGCACAGATGCTACTATTGTAAATAATATTTCGCTTCATGTAATTCGAACCGGCGGCACATAGAGATGAGCTGTGACGAATTCAAATTGAACTTTTGAGGAACAATAGGTAGCTTCCAGCTTTGACAGCGTCCAACTCGACTAGAATATAATTTATTGAATCATATCTACCATTCACCGTACCATTTTTGAAGATTCAATCATTGTCACATAAGCTAAAATTGTGCTTCATCTTCTATAACAAAAGTATCTTAATTCGATTCCTGTACTCCAATATCGAATTATTCTGATTGTTAATCATGTAATCATTTCCTAGCGATCATGAAGTGTATATATTCAGTGCTATGTATGTGTTTTATGAATAACTTATGTCGTCTATTCACCACTTCATTATTCAAACAATGTTTTATACCCATCTCTACAATATGTTAACACATTTCGTCATGAAATATGTATATCCAGTGCTACGTATATATTTTATGTATAATTTATGTCACTTATTCAACCCTTTAGTATTCATATTTTCCCCCATCTTTACAATATGATAGCGCATTTCGATTTCCCAACCCCATGTTCTCAGGATTCCTTAGCCCCATGTGTTGGCGGCTTTCCCAATCCTATGTATTTCGTAATTTTCCCAATCCCATGTATTTCGTGATCGCCCCATTCCATGTATTTCGTGCCACGCATTCCTGATTCTTACCTCAAATAAGACGTTGACTAACGATCATTTATTATAATATTATAATTTATAATATGTTGCATGGAATCAGAACCGGCAGCGAATTTCAAATTGAATTTTCGTGGTAGTTAATTCAAAAAGTGTTAACGGCAATAAAGTTTTATGTGTACTATTTTAAAATTTGAAAAACAATGACCAGATAATGGAAATTAATGATTTATTAATAATAAAAAAAAATATCGATGCTTTAACGTCATGAATTTATTGAAGGATCGAACGGAACACTCTTGCTTTAACGTCGAAAAGTACGGTCACTATATGACATCAAACTAATATTTTAAACTATTTGTTTACTGTATTTTTTGTGCGATTGTCTGTCGCCACCTATTAACTGATACGCGTTTTTTACAAAGTTTGCTTCCCTGTTACCGTAGTTACCATTTAAAATCAACGATACGGGACATAATTAGGTTCATTTCTAATATTTTGGATAAATTGCCTTGAGAATTCATATTTTGTATCTAGTCATCATTCGACCAATGCCTTGGTTACATGTTTGTGAACTCTTCCCTACTTTCATTTGTTTGAACATAATCTCCTGAGAAGCATTGTTCGTGGTACACATTGATTAAAAATAAGTGAGTAGTGATATTTAATCGGAGGTCAAACAAGGTGCAGCTAGTGCCTTGAATAGAATCCAAATTAGCTGGTAAAAATAAACGAACAAGATGTGGGCAACGGACCACTTCACCTACCGATCAGTTCTCATCATCGCTATTGGTAATACCAGACTTCACAATCGATGTTGGGAATAACAACGAGCAATATGTTGAAAGATGACCGTCTCACCGACCACCCGGTCATCCTCATCGATGTTGATCATGACAATGCACCACACTGTATTTGCCGCTGTCAGCGCAGTACCACTACCCTTAGGCTACTACCACACCGTAGTTGCCGCTGTCAGCGCAGTACCACTACCCTTAGGCTACTATCAACGGGAAGCCCTTCATTCGTCGAGGCCAGGACATTGATCGTTCCTCCTCTCATGCGTCTGCTCTTGCTGGCACGTCTGCTACTGCTTGTACCTCCTCTCCTGCGGCTGCTGCTACAGATACGGATACAGACACTAGGCCTAATCCCTCTGAAAGGGTGGAGGCCGACGGCAAGGCTCACCTCATACGCTCACACTCACACAACTTATCCTTTTTGCGCTAAAGGGTCCGGCCGGTGCCCCCGCCACACACACCCTGGGTCACGAGTGCGGTCCGAGGATCCGTTGTCAGCAGCAGGGCGGGCACGACAGTTTTCACTAGCTTATCCCCGTCGCATCATGATGACCGGGCCCCTCACTCACGACTATCCCGACAACGTGATGCCAAGGACGGGAAAGCACACCAGAGCAGTGTCAAAAATCAATCATTCACAACCATTCTTCACTCAAAGCTGTTCATTGCACTATCTTGCTACTTCCACATTCAAGTCTCTCCTTTCTAACGCCTGCTTCACTCCATCCATCCACCTAAACTTCGGTCTACCTCTAGGCCTGCGACCACTCGCCTCCGCCTTTATCACCTTTTCACCAATCTCCCTTCATCTATCCTCACCATGTGCCCGAACCATTTCAGAACACGCGAATCCACTCTGTCCTCCAACTTCTTCACCATCCCTCTTCTGATTCGACCCACGTCGTTAGTGAACCAGTCTCTCAGCGACACTCCAGCCATGCTCCTCAAAAAATTCATCTCGAAAACATTCAAACTTCTTCTCTTCTCTGCTCTCACTCCCCAAGTCTCAGCTCCGTATAGCACAGTTGGGACGACACCAGCCTCGTACAGCCCTCTCTTTGAATCCATCCTCAACGTCCTGCTGCTCAAACACTCTTCAGGGCACACAGCACTTTAGACCCCTCCCTCACTCGTGACTTCACCTCAGTTTCCACTAGTTCAGTCGTCTACACCTGTGAGCCCGGATACTTAAAACACTGAACTTCTTCCAACAGCTCTTCATTTAGGAGGACACTAATTCTGCTCGCATCAACAGTCCTCGAGCATCACATTACTATACTTTAATATACTTTCACTTGACGCTTCTTCCTCTCACAAACTCGGACACCAGCGAACATACAGTACTGGAAAAATTATTATGGATTTTTGAGATTTCCGGTATTTTTACATAAGAAGGTGAAATAAACACAATTTATGTAATGATAGATGATTTATTTCGTATTATTTATGCAGAACGAGTATTTCAGTAGTAAATTTGATCTCCTTTAGCAGGTTTCTAGTGATATCTGGCAATAATTAGCTGTCGGTCTATGGCAATGATCAATTCCATCACGTGGTCCACATGCTGCAGCCCACGTTTCGCTCAGTTCTAGTTCAGCTGTGGTCGGTGTAAGGTGTTTTTTGTGTTCTGATGACTTTCTAAGTGAATCTATGATGTAGTCGTTTAATTTTCATGTAGTAAATTTCATTTGAGGTGTAAATAATGTCTTTTTTCAATTCCAGGTCGAGATGGGTAAAGGGAAAGATATTAGTCCCCATAAAATTGGACAAATAGAACTATATTTGAGTGAAACTACATTTAAACAGAAAGATATTGCAAAGAAATTGAATGTTTCAACTCAGACAATTAGTGCAATTAAGAAAAAAATTG
>SDVV010018353.1:0-13777 GCA_016164225.1 Gammarus roeselii
AGCTGTTGAACAAGAGACCAGCACCACACGCAGAGCTGTTGAACAAGAGACCAGCACCACACGCAGAGCTGTTGAACAAGAGACCAGCACCACACGCACAGCTGTTGAACAAGAGACCAGCACCACATGCAGAGCTGTTGAACAAGAGACCAGCACCACACGCAGAGCTGTTGAACAAGAGACCAGCACCACACGCAGAGCTGTTGAACAAGAGACCAGCACCACACGCACAGCTGTTGAACAAGAGACCAGCACCACACGCAGAGCTGTCTTTTTACGAAATTTGTTTTATTTTTTTCAGTCGAGCTTTGAATTTGGGTAGTTCTTAAGGTCCTTTTCTTCACGGCTTGTGCCACAGACTTTCCAGAATGCTAAGACTTCGACAATTGTTTCCCAGTGTACTAGAAAGCCTTGGCGCTCCAATCTAACCTTCGTCAATGATTTAAAGGCTTCGACGACTCATCGCTCGATCTAAAGAACGGCACCAAACGCTGATCTCGGTCATGCTTTTCTGAACTCATATTCGATTTTCCAAAATCACACTCCAAACTTGGCCATTTTGCATGTGTAGCACTTTAGGCTCTACTAGAGGGTTTCAAAATGGGATTTCGACGTTTGATAGCTCAAAATGCACCAAACAGCAACAAACGCAAGCAAATCGACCTTTGAATGTGACCATTTTGCAGGCTTGTTCTTCACGCATTTTGCCAGAGACCCGTCAAACTACTACGAGGCTTCGCAAACAGTTTTCCAAAATCTCGCTCTGAACTTGGCAATTTTTCTGCTCACATTTGATGTGGTTTTCATGTGAGCGAATCTTCGGCATGTTAAGTCTTTGCAATTAATACTTATTTCAGTACTTTGTGGAGCAAATTAAAAACAATGCATCATACGCAGATCTTCACGTCGATATAGCACCGCGACCAGCGGCTGGATATTCGTTTGTACGGTACCTGTCAAAAATCCGATCCCTCTGAGGAAAATTGTTTTTGGAATTCAACCTTTGATCCTAATTAGCCTGAATAAATAATTGCTGGAAGTAATTGAGGATGTCTTCGTATCTTATTGGTTCTGTAAGGATGTCTTGGTATCTTATTGGCTCTGTAAAATGCAAAATGTCTTTCAAACTTTTTGTTAACGCATACTCGTAAAAAAAATCCAGTGAAAATTAATTATTCAATTAAATCTCGTATAATATTATGCTACAGGTTAAATCTACTCTTATCTTATGTTGACTCTTAAATCTCCAAGTTTTGGTATGTGTGTGAGCGCGTGAGCGGAGTGAGGTGCCTATTGCCGTCGACCACCATCTTCAAGGTGTTCGACCTTGCGTCTGTACCTGTATTAAATCTCAATAATACCGTGTCGCAGCAGAGCCTGCAGACATCAATTTTGCCCCGCTTTACGGAGTGAAGTTGTTGGGCCTGTGTGCCGGTCTATTTCATCCTCGTGCATAGACTTCAATAAATGCAGGTACTACTAAATCAGGCCTGCTGCATTCTGGCTGCTTGTATTTGGTCTATTTATGTCCAGTGTTTTGCCAAATGCAATTCGATACACTTTTCGAGTACTTTGTTCAAAACTTCTTTCAGAAATCGGAGACTAAATTGAGAGAAGTATCTCGATGCTTCATCGCACCCAAGGCTGGTTATGTCTATTTACAACTGTTGACAGATCCTCCCTGCCCAAGTAAAATATAGTGATAGAAAATAATCCTTTTCATTTAATTCCGTTTTGGTGAGATTATTTATGTGTTATCGTACGCAAGAAACGCGGGACAGGACTGAAACTCGAGCCCTACCTCTCTAGCCTCACGAGACCCAAGAGGAAGCTCTGGCCCGTAACGATAGCCTAAAGAAATGGCTCGCGTGGAAGGTTATACCCCTCTTCAATTCTACTGCGGGCTTGTTTCTGGAAAAACAGTAACCACAAGGATGTTTGAGACACCTTCCAACCATTACCCGCAGCCGGCCAGCCATTAGCGTGTTCAACATTGACACCAAAGATGATGAACGTTGAAGACCGACCGTATGCATTCCTCACATTAAAGAACGTTTTTCCTGGTGTTTACCGACGCCTTCATCCAGATTCTCCTGTAGATAGCTGGCGATTTAATATAGCACCCTGGGGCTGGGGTGGATGGATGATTACCCATTTAAAAGATCATTAACACTTTATTTTAGTATTTTATAATTTCTTCTTTCTTGGGCTCTATTATTTTTCTCGGACAACGTGACCCAGGGAAGGGGGGTACTCTTGGGACCCGCGGGACTCAGGGTTTCGGAAACCCGGGGGACTTGGAAGACAAGGAGGATTTGGGGGAACCCACTTGGACCATTCTGGGGCCCTTTGGGACGCCCTTGAGACCCTTTGGAACCCTCTTGAAGAACTGTGGGACCCTCTGAGTCCTGGAACCTCTGCTCCCCCCTCACAACGCCGTAAAACCCATACACAGGAATGTATGAATGTGGAGTGCTTGAGTAGGGAAATTAGTTATAACAGTCCACAGCATTGCTGACGCAGAAGGGGTGAGCCGCGTCGAGGCTGGTCGAGGTGCGTCGCAATCAGTCGTAACATGTCGAGGCGAGTCGAGTTGGTCGCGACGATCCGAGACTGACCGAAATTATTCGAGACAAGCCGAGATGAGGGGTCTCGAGGGACCCGGGGAGCTAGGGAAGACCCGGGAGACTTGGGTTACCCTCCGGGATTCATCGGGCTCTTTTGCGACCCATGGGGCTAATGCCCCCCCCCCGCTCTATCCCCTTAAACAATCAGTGCGAAATCAATAATCTGAGCAGTTTTTCTGCCAATGACAAACCTGCTCCTACTTTATTTTTCACGATCCACAATATTATAAACCTGGAGTATTTGTGCGGGAGTTCGTGTTTGTGATTTTGTGAATGGGTATTTTTTCTTCAATCTGTGCTCGCTCGCGTGTGCACGGACCTTATGCAGTTTCTGGGGTTGACCTGGACTGCGTAGCTATAAAACCTTGTGACGCGTTGCGGTTGGAGTCTATCTAATCCGTGAAGCCATAGACCTTGTACCAATTTCGACGATACTATCTGTGCCCACTAGCGTTTGGACATATAACGCATGAGGTTCTGAGGGATTGGAGGCGAGGATTCGTTTTGTTTCATCTGAGTCTTTATCTTACCTAAATAAATAAAGTGTATTTATACAACTAAACCGCGTAGCTGTAAATATTGTGTTGCGTTGCTGTCGGAGCTGAATTTGCTCGTGTAGCCACTGACCTTGTACTAATCTCGACGATGCTACATGTACGCACTAGGGTGCGTACATATCACACTTTAAGTTCTAAAGGATTGGAAGCGGAGGTCCGTTTCGAGACAGCGTTTGTCCTTTTGCGCACCAGCGTGCGTCTGACATCGCTAAAACTTTCACTTTTTTCTAACGTTAAAAGCGTTGTTTTGTTTTTTCCACGAACACTTAGGCGTGCGAGCCTGCTTTAATCAATCATCGTCGAGCCCTACGGGGGAGCCTATTATGACTCACGTTGAGGCTCTGGTGGAAATGAGGCTCTAATCAAATCAAATCAAATCCAAGAGTAATATGCACGCGCGACAGTGCGCACAGATAGTATAGTCGAAATCGGTACAAAGTCTATGGCTTCACGGATTAGATACAGCGTGGGGAGAGAGAAGCAGGGGTCCCAGGGTTCAGAGCGGCCACAAGCGGGTCCCAAAGTTTCTCAGGGGGGTCTCAAGGGTGTCCCAAAGGGCCCCGGAAGGGTCCAAGTGGGTCCCCCCAAATCCTCCTGGTCTTCCAAGTCCTCCGGGTTCCCGCACCCTTAGGTACCCTAAGTCCTGCGAGTTCCACGAGTACCCCTCATTCCCGGGTCACCCAGTCTCAACCAGCCTCGGTTCGTCTCAACTCGTCGCCTCGCCAGACGACTCTTCTCCACTCGCCTCAAACTGCCACGACTCGCCTCGTCCCCTCCACGCACAGTGTCATTCAAGACTTTCACTCTCTAAATTCAACATCAACATTATTTCACCATTTGGCCATCAAAACGCCCAGCTGTGCTCGGACATTTATTAGGCGCCCGGGAGAGCGCAAATTCTCCCACCGTAGGTTGGACTAGACTAACTAACACACCGCATAGTCAACCTAGGGCCACTGCGGGCGTACAACGATATATAATTATGTAACTAGTCAAAAATTGATCACCATGAAAAAAGGGCACGAATAAATAATCGAGCCCACGAAATAAGAAATACTATGATACTAAAATGAAGTGTTAATGATCGAAATGAATAATCATCAATCCACCCCAAGTACAACATGAAAGAAGGTTTTCCCCATTTGACTACCACCCCTTGTTAAATAACGGTTCAGACTTTCCCGAATACATAAAACTCGCATTCAACGCCAAGAACTGAATGGATATTCACCCATACACTGGGTTCCGTTACAGTTCGATCAGATTTAAACATCACCATCAGAGTAGACGCAACTTCTGAGCGGTGCTTTACTGTGCAAGACCAGCACGTGCCAAAAGACATACACAATCTCACCACACGGTCACACACCCCACCTATACCAAGAGTTCAGGCTTGATTTACAGTTGAGATCTTGCGAAGCAGCAGGCTGACGAGTTCATCGCAATGCTTGTACAATATGAGAATTGTGTCGACAACAAAAAGTAGCAACACTACGGTCCTTCTGCTAAAATTCAGCTGCCCTTCCTCACCGAAGGACATATTTCAAAGAGCCCTCCATAGAAGAAGATCCTGCTCGCGCAAGAAGCAAGCATGAAGATCGAACACCCTCATCCTCCTACCATATTAACCGCAGCGTGAAATTAATAATTCTCAGAGATCACATATCCCAGACAGCGGACGTTCACGATCCAGGTCAGAGACATGACCATCATGAAAAGAATCATAGTCCACGCGACTTTGGAACAAGAGACTAGTTGTCATTCTTGATTTCCACTTACAAACCATTGTTGACAGGTCACGGGAGATAAACTCGGAGAGACTGCCAACTTCACAATTCTAAAATACGTCCCACGCCAACGCCACTATGAGACCGCTCGCAGCTGAATAGCTCTTCTCTTCTACCAAAGAGTACCTCGTCACCCTTTGCCCTGATAACAAAACTCCAGCCACTAACGAGGGAGCCTACAAGAGTCAGGTGGACCAACTTCCCCAAGATGTCTTGACTGCGAGGTTATCCCCGCACGCGTCTGGTTGGGGCGTTGCAGTGTGGCTGAGGGACATGAACACGCTGCAAGTTTCAATATTCTGGCTTCCACGATTAAAATTATATCACACGGGTGGCCATTTGTTAACAGTCACCTAACCCACAAAGTAAATCCAGATAGCAACAAAAACCGTTTACCCCATAACTAAGCCGGTCACCCATTCTTATCTCCCACCTCCCCTTGTCTCAACACGCGCGTGTCGGTGGGTATCGAGGATTTTGGGTGGTGCGCGGGCGCGGTTTCCACCACCGCAGTTGCAAACCGGGGCTAAGCACAACAACAAAACTCCAAGTGATCGCTGTGAAAATATGCATTACAAAACTTACAACAGTGGTACATATCAACTCAAGAAGTCACCAACTGGCAGAAGCATTGATGTTCGAACTGTATCACCAACTGCCCTCTCCAGTACTCCTCCGAGGAGATAACAGCTACCACGATATGTTGCGATGTGAGAGAATAGACCCCATGGGAATGATATTTGCTAACACCATAGATTCTCTCGACTTAGGTCTTCTCAATAGCTGACAACCCACCCGAATCACCCTCGACAGCGAAACGGCCATCGACTTAGCCACATGCTCTACCACATCAGAGTCTCAACTCGTTCACGGTGTATCGTCTTCCTCACATGACAGTGACCATTACTCTGTCATCATATCCCTTCACTCTAATCAATATAGCAACTCTCTTGCTCCCATTCATCGGTTCAAGTAGAAAAAAAGCCAGGTGGGGAGAATACTGAACACGTATCGCGTGGTGCGATATGAATGATATCCCCGACGGAATTTCAGAGCATGACCTCGTCAGCCACCAATACAGTGAGTGTTTGAATGCAGCTGAAGATTCTCCTCTCCAATTATAGAGGACCGCGCACGGTCCCCTATATATATGACCGCATAGAGCAGGCATCAGCCGAATTTCGGAAACTAAACTGAGTAGGAAAGAGAAAGCTGGACCCAATTAGCAACCACTTTCAACTGGGACACGTCCGTGAAACAAATGTGAATAAATGCACCATCTCCATGGACACCCAGAGCGACCTATCTACATTGCTTCAGTCGCAAGTCCCATTGATTTTTACTGTGCGGAAATTGCTGTCCTAGACTTTCAGCTAAATATCCCCATCCACAAATTACACAGCAATTTTCCCACAAAAAAAAGAAATCACGAGATAGAGAGCATGATGACTCTACCCCCACAAACTGAGAATTCTACTATAAGCCATTCTCTATTCCGGACCGAATGCACATCAATGATCAAACGTCTTCCTGAAGCTGCTCATGATTACCTCCTTACAGTGTTCAACAGAATGCATTCATTTTTTTTAGCCGACTTCAGTCAGGAATCAGTGTTCATTCTTGTACCCAAACCTGGGAAAAGACATTACTAACGCCCTACTACTACTTAACAGCGTCCTCTGTAAGACGATGGAAAGAATGATAAACGCGTGCCTTGTTGACTGCCTCAACAACTTCCTGTGAGGCGGCCGCATGTGCCACTGCATGACATCCTCTCGCACGACTAGGATCCGTCGTTGAAAACGCATGACACAACCTGGAAATGGGGCATCGTGAAAGATCTTCACGCGCAAGGGACTATGAGGCCTTCTACCCCGTTTGTACACCAATTTCTGCAGCATCGCTCCAAGGTCAAGGTCGGTGACACTTAGTCGCCATCATATCCGCGGGCGATGGGCGTTGTTGTTGTTGCTCAGCCCCAACTCCCCCTGCGATAGAGGAGCTACGGCCCGAGGCCCGGGAAACCACCGACAAGGGCGTGTTCTTGTTGTTGCTAAGCCCTGGTTTCCACCTTCGGTAGTGGAAACCGCGCCAGCGCACCGCCCGAAACCCTCGATACCCACCGACACGCGCGTGTTGAGACAAAGGGAGGTGGGAGACGAGAAATGGGTGGCCGGCTCAGTGGTGGTGTAGTGTGTTTTTGTTGCTATCTGAATTAACTTTGTGAGTTGTGTGGCAGTTGACAAATGGCCACCCGTGCGGTATAATTTCAATTGTGGACACCAGAACCTTGAAACTTGCAGCGTGTTCATGTCCCTCAGTCACACTGCAGCGCACCAACCAGACGCGTAGAGGGATAACCTCAAGTGGAACAGGAATGTTTTGTAGAGGAGAAATTATGGGGATTGTTCACTTGTCCATGAAAAACAATGCAGTGTATATGTCGTGGCTCTGGTGTCATGGAAGTGTCGGTGGGGCCCGAAGGCTGGGCGGTGCACATGCTGCCTCTAAATCAACACCGCAGAGAACGCGCACGAAGCGCAATCCCCACCGGCGAGGATATGAAACAGGGTGGGTTGAGGGACTTTCGCTGGAGCCGAAGCCCCAGACGCCGCCACCGCAGGCAAGGCATCTTGATGGAGTTTGTCCACCTGACTCGTGTAGGCTCCCTCGGGGGCGGCATACAAAAACATGGGCGTGTCGTGAGTGCTATCGTAGGTGAGAGGTCCTATATTAGCCCGCACCCCCGAAGTAGCTGATGCTGTCGCGCGGGCGCTCCCATAGATCGCGCACTGATGTGATGTTATGGTGGAGCCTGCCGGTGCGATGGCTAGGCACGACGTCATGATGTGCTCGACCGTATCGCGGAAACCCCGGCACCGCAAGCAGAAATCGGAAGAGGCACTTCCCAGTCTATGCTGGTATGACTGTGGGGCCGTGGTGCCCGCATTGCAGCCTCGACAGGTGGACTCTGTCACTCCTGGGTAACCCCAACTCCTCCACGTTCACCCAAGGCGGGTTACTCTGCAGGATCGTGTTGACTCTGTGTTCATCTAATGCGAGAGCGTAAAGGGAACCGAAGTGGGTTTTGTGGATGTCGGTTGGTTGGACGGTAATTCTGTGGACTGTAATAACTAATTATTCTACTCGAGCATTTTAGGGAGGGAGCAGGGTGAATGGGTGTTGGGGCAGTCTCAAAAGAGGCCGATGAGTCCCGCAGGGTAACCCGTGTATCCCAGGTCTCCTGAGCTCCCCGGGTTCTCTGAGCCCCTCGGGTGCCCACAGCTCCCCGGGTCGCCTCGTCTTAGTTCATCTCGGCTTGTATTGAATAATTTCGGCCAGTCTCGACTCGTCGCTCCAACTCGACTCGCCTAAACGTGTTTCGACTGATCTCGACCAGCCTCGACGAGGCTCTCCCCTTCTGTGCCAGTAATCTGTGGACTGTAATAGCCAATTGTTCTACTCAAGCATTTCGCATACATAAATTTTTCTACGTATAGGTTTTATAGGGAAAACAGGGGTCCAGGGTTCAGAGGGGCCTCAAGAGGGCCCCAAAGTTTCTCCAGGGGGTTCCAAAAGGCCTCAAGGAGGTGCCAAAGGGTCTCAAGGGAGTCCCAAAGGGTCCCAGAAGAGTACAAGTGGGTGCCCCTGTAGTAGTGCAGGCCTACTACTCATTTGTATTTATGTTTTTCACCTTTGTTTTGTCAGCCTGTTTTAATCAATTTACCTTGCACCCCTTCATTCATCTTTCAATCTCAATAAAGTAACTTGCTCTTCCCTAGAAAATTGTTTGCCTATAGTTATAATGTTGCTGTATGCTTGCTTCTGAAAATGCTTGTTATTTTATTAATTGTTTTTTCTGCTTTCTCCCTTGCTTTTGTTTGATTAACGTAATGCATGCATAAACAGAGTGCTTATCACACCTCACCACCCAGCATTGCAGGTGGAATATCATTGCCTGACACTCCTGTAACCATCACCTTGATGTGCTGCAGCCCATTGTTCTCACAAGATTTGGTGAGTACTGCTGTTGTGACCGGCTGTAGCTACAATGTCACTGAACCATTAGCCCCTTTCGGAAACATCTTGCCCGGTGAAATACATTAATAATACTTCTGCGATGTGGTGAGCACATATTGCTTACGCCTGTCGTTTGTCTTGTGAGGAATTGATATTTTTGCATTCACCTTATACATTTCTCTAAATCCATTTTGCCTTGGTATCCCTGATTTCAATAATTCAACATTTATTTGCCTCCTGAGTTATGTTTTGATAATCATCCTATACTTGATTCACTGGTATTTAAAGTTTTTTCACTAGTTTTAGTTAATCACTTTCCTGTTATGCAATATTGGTTAAATGAGCTTATTCATATTTTTGTCCACTGCGGATCATTGGAGCCAAGCGTCACTTTTCAATATTGATGTTTTACGTCTGTTTTGCCAATCAATTTTAATATTACTCACTCATGTATGTATTCTGTTAATTATCATATGTTTTATGAAACTATGATGAAGTTTAACAAGGCAATGCCTTGTCAGTTAATTGTATATGTCCAATAAATACTAGACCATACCGAGCACATGTCAGTAGCATGAGGCGTTGTGCTCAAGTAGGATGATAGGTCTTAGTGGGTGTTGGCAGCTGTCTCTGTATTGATTGCGGAGCAGTAATTTTTCTCAACCTGCTTTACTTAGTGGCCTGCTATTTTTCCAGCCTCTGCATCTGCTCAGTGCCCTTGGCCGGTCTTGGAGTCCCAGCCAGCAGTCCTGGTTGCCTGCAGGGATACAGGAATAGGTGTGTGGATTTGTGGTTGGATTGTGGGGGTTGTGAGGGTTCTTTAGCTGTCCCACAGCTCTGCTGTGAATGATGGTGGTGGTTAATGTTGGGGTCTTTTTAGGGTGGATTGTTTTAAATTTGAAATTATATCACAGATTAGGTTTATACTTTTTCAAGTTTTAATTTGTGATTTTTTTTTCTGCAAAATTTTGGATTATAATGTTTTATTTGTCTTCCTAATTTTAGCTGTTGCCTGGAGATCCAGTGGCTGTGGGTCTGGCGTGTCATTTTTGGATGCCAGTCCAGGTAATCATTTATAATTGTTGTTCCTTTTCAGGTCGATGGTCAGAGGTTGTTGTACGCTCATACCTGGGAAGTTGTCCATGAGATCATTGTGTTAGCATAGTTTGTTTCAAGTTGTGTGCAACAGGGCCCAGTCAGTATGTGATGATTTATATGTTTCAGAATATTTGCTGTTTTTGTGATGAGAGGGTAGAGTTGTTGATGTTTTTGACTATGTGTTGCTTGTGACTTATTTTGTATGTGTTGATCTCCTGAATGCTTTCCTTGTATAGATTCTTTTGGTTGCCCGTCATTGTTGATGGTCGTTCTGGAGAGTTTTTGGGCTGTGATTGTGTTTTCATTATTTTTTTGTTTATTACAGTCATTTTAGGGTTGGGTATATTCTTCTCACTATTCATGATTAGTTTCTGCTGTGTTTGAGGATTGGTTTGTCTTGGGGGAATGATGCCTTCTGTTTTGTCCGGTTGGCATTGAACTATGTGAAGCGGATGTATTCTGCCCGTAGAGTTGATTGCTGGAGTGCTGTGCTGGTGATTTGGCTGGTTGGATTCTTGTTGCCATGTAAATCTATTGCGCAGATTAATAAGCATAGTGATTTGTGTGCTTCTTCACTTTAGCATGAAGTTCTGAACGGTCTGTCTAAAATAATCAGTTTCAAGTTTTTATTAATTGAATAATAATTCAACCTTCTTTCTGATAAATGTGTACCTTGTCAACAAAGGCAATTAATTTTTACCTAGTCAGAGAATACCTAATCATGCTCAATATAATCTTAAACTCAGCTGTGATACCAACTGTGATATGCAATCTTGAATTTGTAATACCTACTGCGATATGTTTTCAAATATACCTTTTAATTGTTCACCTATTTTGTCCAGTTTACCATAGAGTAGCTTGCTTATTTACGCCTATCAAGCTGTTTTGTTCGCAAGTTTTATAAGGTTTTGCCCTTGAGCTCAAAGAGCTCAACTCCCAGTTGCTGTAAAAAGTTCTGTCAACCCTTTCTATGAGTTATTTTCACTATTAATTTCATTCAATTTTAGTGCAAAGTATTTTTGAGTTGAGAGCACTGCTTTTACCTGTGTTTTTACACTATGCTTGTAATTTGGACACTTCTGTGGAATGTCCTTGTAAATAGATGTACATATCTCTAATTTCTAATAAGATATCTGGTTTTTATTTTACAGCTGAGGACCTTATCTCCGTTGGAGTTAGTTGCCCTAGCTCCCTCTCCTTAATACTGGCTATGTCTGGTTGACATGAGCAGGGAACTAATTTATGTGCTGGCCCTTATACTCCTATTGAAGCTGAATAAATCTTATTAATAGATTTGGTTTGATTACACCAAAGCACCGAAAGACCTAGAGCTGATTTGCTAGGTGACCCTAAACCAATGTTAGTCAGCAGAAGGCTGAACTACAATACCCCCAAATCCTCTTATTCTTCCTGAAAAAAACGGGTCCCTCGAATATTGCGGGTCCCACGAGTACCCTCCATACCCCGGGTCACCTAGTCTCGATCAGCCTCGGTTCGTCACGACTCATCGCCTCGTCTCCACTCGCTTCAACCTGCCTTGAATCGCCTCGTCCCCTAAGATCAACATAAACACTATTTCACCATTTAGCCATCAGATTTTCAATTGATTTGGGCCTCATTTCCACCAGAGCCTCAACGTGAGTCATAATAGGCTCTCCCGTAGGGCGCGACCGTCATTGATTCAGGTAAGTTCGCACGGCCTCGCGTGCGAAAATATTAGTTCTGTCAAAATGAAGTCAGTACATATTTCAATTGTGGCATATTCGCGTACTAGCGCGTACGAGATAGTAAAGAGTTAATGCGTATCATCGTAAAATGTGTTATTTCTGTGCGTAATGGGGTGGAGAGACCACCTCATTTGCACAGGTGTTTTTGGTTTAGACAGCTTCGTATAGTCCGGTGTGTTTTCCGAAAGCGATAAGCTTTTTACGGTAGGTTGGTTGATTGATTTGGGTTTACGGTAGGTTGGGTCCGTGAGTAGGCTTTGTAGGTTGCACGGGGGTTTGATTTGATAATCAATTCCACCAGAGCCTCAACGTGAGTCATAATAGGCTCCCCCGTAGGGCTCGATGATCATTGATTCCAGTAGGCTCGCACGCCTAAGCGTGCGAGGAAAAAACTAAACAACGCTTTTAACGTTAGAAAAAACGTGAAAATTGTAGTAATGTCAGACGCACGCTAGTGCACAAAAGAAAAAACGCTTACTCGAAACGGATCCCCGCTTCCAATCCTTTAGAACATAGAGAGTGATATGTACGCACCCTAGTGCGTACTGGTAGCATCGTCGAGATTAGTACAAGGTCAATGGCTACACATGCAAATTCAGCTCCGACAGCAACGCAACACAATATTAACAGCTACGCGGTTTAGTTGTACAAGTATAATTTATTCATTTAGGTAAGATAAAGACTCATATGAACCAAAACGAATCTTCGCCTCCAACCCTTCAGAACCTCATGAGTTATAGTCCATACGCCAGTGCGCACAGATAGTATCGTCGAAATTGGTACAAGGTTCACGGCTACTCGGACCAAGCCAGCTCCGACAGCAACGCAACACAATGTTTACAGCTACGCGGTCTTTTTGATTTCAATGACAATTTATTCAGTCATGCAAGATAAAGACTCAGACAAAACGAATCCCCGCCTATAATCACTCAGAACTCCAAGAATTGCGCGCGCGAGCGAGCACAGACTGAAGAAAAACTACCCATTCACAAAATCATAAACACGAACTCCCGCACAAATACTCCAGCGTTATAATATTGTGGATCGTGAACAAGAAAGCAAGAGCAGGTTCGTCATGGGCAGAAAAACTGCTCAGATTATCAAATTCGCACTGATTGTTTAAGGGGATAGGGCGGGGGGGGGGGCCTTGGTCCCTTGGGTCGCAAAAGAGCCCGATGAATCCCGAAGGGTGACCCATGTCCCCCGGGTCTTCCCAAGCTCCCAGAGCCCCCTCGCCTTAGCTCATCTCGGCTTGTCTCGAATAATTTCGGCCAGTTTCGGCTCGTCGCGACCAAGTCGACTCGCCTCAACATGTTTCGACTGATCTCGACCAGCCTCGACGCGACCCTCGCCCCCTGCGACAGCAATCCGCGGACTGTAATGGTTATTTGTTCCACTCAAGCATCTCACATAAACATCCTTCTGTGTATGGGTCTTACAGCGCTGGGAGGGAGGAGCAGAGGTTCCAGGATTCAGAGAGACCTCTAAAGGGTCCCACAGTTTCTCAAAAGGGTCCTAAAGGGTCTCAAGGGTGTCCCAAAGGGCTCCAGATAGGTCTAAATGGATCGCCTCAAATCCACCTGGTCTCCCAAGTCCCCCGGGTTCCCGAAACCCCGAGTCCCGCGAAAACCTCCCCTCCCTGGGTCACCTTGTCTCAACCAGCCTCGATACATATAATAATTTCAGATTCAAAATTTATCGCCATGAAAAAAGGGCAGAGAAAAATAATAGAGCCCAAGCAAGGAAAAATAATAAAATACTACAATAAAGTGTTAATGATCTATAAAATGAATAATCATTCATCCACCCCAATTGCACGGGGATCTAGGAACGCTTGTCGGGCTGCCACGAGTGCGTTGCAATCCATCAGTAAGTGTTTCACGCTGATAGCCACTTGGTGGCAACAGGGACAAGGTGGTGCGTTTGGTCCTATGTCGACATCCATCAGTTGGTTGTGAGTT
>SDVV010018354.1:0-13777 GCA_016164225.1 Gammarus roeselii
ATATCTAGGATACCTTTGATGCAATTGCGGGGCATTTATCGCATTTTCAATGCAAAGCATGAGGCGTTATATCGCAATTCATTGCTAGTCCTCTGATTGTATTAGGATAATAATGATATATATTTTTTATATGATAATTTTTAGTGATATGACACAGGTTTTCGACATCTAAACATTCATGTAACCTTTCAAATAGGATGCCTCGACTGTGTCTTATCTTTTCACACAGGGCTCACATCTTATCTTATATCTTATCACCTCCGGACACTGCTACTCAATACGATTTAAACCTTGCTAACGACATTGTATTGATCAATTTACACGTAGTGTAGTTATATTAATTTCAAATTATTTTATGCGATTGCATTATCTAAATCTACGATATTCGCAATGGTATTTTTTTCCATTTTTCATATATGCTGTCATCTTATGACTGAATTTCACATCACATGTGATTTGTTTATAAATGTATGAGCTTATTTGTTGATCGAATAAAGAAAAAATAATCAGCAATAAAATAAGAAGAGCTATGCTATGTATCCTTAGACGCTGCTCGAAAATACGTGCCATCTCTATGCTTGCTCAAGTTATAGCGTTTTATTTAGAGCTTAGGTAGGAAATTTTACATTATTTAGGCATAATTCATACATTGAGATTTTTTATACAACATTTCTCATAAGCATGGTGTTCCCAAAGCAGCAACCTCCCTACAACCGTGATCCAATACCTTAGGAAGGTAGGCATGGACAAGATTGCAGCGTTGCTCGGACCGTTATCTGTAGATGAGCCAGCGCTCGCGTTCCGATCATGGTGGCGCACATCTGCTTTTTTGTCTGTGTGAAGTGTGGTTCTGCGCTTGATTGATTTCCAAAGGTGAGATATTTATAGTGAACTTATACGTTTTAGGTTATAGTATCAGTGTTATGATACGTGGTCTTATCGATGAATATCTGTGTTTTTAACATTTTTTTTGTGTTACCATGCTAAGCAAAACTATCTATATACTGTTCCCACGTGTTATACATCAGTCACTCCAAAAAGTGCAGTGTTTGATGATCCGTGGCCCTTATCTCTTGGTAGCGATAAAACACTACCTCCCGACAGGCAGTCCGGGTGGCTTACATGTTTCACCCAGTTTTTGGTACACATGGTCGAACATGTTTCACGTAGCAGTTCCTAGTCAGCAAGGTGCGGTTTTACGATTATCAAAAGATGACATATTTCCAGCGTTATATTCATGCCGCACATGATACTACCTTTGTTTGAATTATAATACGCATAGGCTCGATCCACCATCCTTGAACGGGATGATACCACCAACACAATGTCGTAGATCAATGGAAATAGAATCAATATGACTTCGCTGTATTCTTTTAATTTCCGACATGTGCACGTTTAAATGAATAAGATTTATTAATTGGAATAACGTCAAGAATATTGGCTTGCTTATCGCACATAAAACTGCGTGTAATTATATCTGAGAACGCTTATGTAGCGTACATTTTTGTTCATGAACGACATTTTTTCGCCTACGGCACCTTCACCGACATATATTTACACCCCGTTCCACCAATTAAATCAACCGATCTCTCTCCAACAAAGTACAAACTAACAGTAGCTTCAGTATATTCGGATTGTGACATGTTTTGTAGAATAAAAGCGTGGAACTTTATGCGTTGTGTGGCACTATCATATTCAAACAATTATTTCAACTTTTTCTGATATAGTTTTCTAGCTCGGAGATGTGTTCTTCCATTGTAATGCTGGTGATATTTTCGCTAGGAACAAATAGGGTGCTTCCATGCCAGACACTTTCATCTTTATCAATAAAATAAGACGTACATAATCGAATGGTGTACTGTTCATTGTGTTTTTTTTTTATCTTGAACCAGTCATTATAGAATACTTCTACAAGTCCTACGCTTCACTCTCCCTGTAACTGTATTACATGGTATGTATTATTTGTGAAACTTAACGATGTATTATTGTGGTATAATTGACTGTTGCCCAGGGATGAGACAGCACATCCAAGACACATCGTTTCCTCCTTTCAGTGACTGTTGACACAACTTAAAGTGGTCGTTTAGGAATATCTGGATGCCCATAGGCATGAGTTAAAATTTACTGAGGCAATTTTTTACGGTTCGTACAGTTTGAAGTTGGCATGCTTGTGCGTGAATGTTGTGTATGGTCTCAAAGTGTGTGTAAGATTTCTGGTTATGGATGTCTCTCTACTGTACATGTCGGATTTTGGCTTGTATCTGGTAATAGACACCCTTAGCAGCTGATTTTGTAACGTCGGACTCGAGTAACATTCTGTAACATTTGGGTTGGAGGCAGATGATTTCACTCGGGTAGTCGGTGGCTATTATGCTTTTCAGTAGTCCCAATTGACCTTTCTTTGTCTCATCGTACAAGAGATGATCTTTGGGATTGTTGGAAAAGTCCATGTGTTCGGCCAGAGGAGATTGCCGCATTTCCGTTTCAATGACGTCGACACCTTTGAACTGGAGCAGCAACGAGTTTGTGTCGGAATAGATGAGGAAGACGTTGTCACCTTATTTGTTTTTTAGAGTATCGTAGAACAAGCGGTAGACTTTTGCTTCGGCTTTTCAGGCAAGTAGAATCCAACCTGGAGTGAGTGTCACATTCGGAAACTTTTATGTTTTAGAATCATGATGACTGTTTCGGGGCCGATGGCGTAGCAATTTTTATGGAGCGGGATGGCAGCGTGTTTTCGGAAATTGTTGGCTGTGCATACGACCTTTGCCTCTAGACTTCAGTTGAGCGGGTGAAACAGAAGCTGGCCATCTATACTATTTGGGAGTAGCTTATATAGAGACTTTTCAAATGAATTCGTGGACTCCTGACGTTTTTATATACTTTTCAGGATGAAATTTTCGAAGATGGGTTCCTATTTATTTCGAAAAAATCGATGAACCATGGTCACTCCCAGTTCTTGTCTGAGGAGTACTTATAATAATTCCAGCGCCACGAGGTAGTCAGCTTGGGGCAAATGACTAGCAAACAGTTTACGATCTGCCAGTTTCCTGTTTTTGAGATGTTCCGAACCTGCCAAGAGATTTTTTGTGAAGGGCAAAACACCGTCCTAGCTAACTTTTTTGTGATGCAGCAGTAGTGGCAGTTCTTCTGTTTTTCATGCAACTTCGACGCTGACTTGGGTATCTATACACACAATGTACTTGTATTCGCCAGAACAGTCACTGTTTCCCAAGTCAAATGCTTGAATTTCTTCGGGTGTGAGCTCGTGAATTTCACCAATGATAAGGATTAACGCAAGACTCCTCCGCGAAGACTGATAAAGTCCCACATTGCTGTTGATGACACAGGTGGTTCAGGGTCAAAGTCTTTGCATCGATTTTTTTTTATCCCGGTTAGACCTTTCGTTAACGTCACAAGTCCGCCTCTTGTATTTTCTGACAATCAAGTTGAATAGATCGATATCTTTCACCGACTTTCTTGTTCCATCTTGCCTTCGTTGGGCAGCTTGCATTGCAAAGCCAGGGGCGCTCATGAAATGGACGGGATCCAGGCTGTAGTCGCGTGTCTTGGTCTCCCTAAGCCTTTGGGAGACTTCGGTTGGTAGCAGTGTGTCGATTAACAGATAAATCATCATGTTGTCTCGCAAGGTTTTGCAGTTGGCTGCCTGCCACATTTCAATCACTTCAGCATAATCAGGGTCAGATATTCATTTGCCTCGAAGCTGGCTGTAACAGTCTTGTTGCGATGGGATGTCTGTTTGATCCAGCACAGAATTCTCAACATCGGTTATAGTTTAATGCTCCGCCCACTCCCTTCTCCCTCTTTTTCTCGAATCTACTTCGTAAATCAACCCGAGCTCTTTGATCAGTTCACCTAAAATGGTGTTTTTTGTTAGAGGGATAGCTTGTGTTAGAAGCACCCACTCCTTGCTGTCAACAGACCCGTCTTCAACAAGTTTGCTCGTTTGTACATAGACCCCAGCCTGAAATCTTTGGAAGTTGCCAAATTTCAATGCAGCTCGTTAGAAAAGCTCCTCATGTCCTAACGTAATCATGGAAGATATATCGACATATTCCGTGTGTGGTACATTTTGGTAATGACAAAATTGTTATCCAAAATTCCTCTAGAAGCAGGTGGATGAAAAACAGGCTCACGTATTGTAGCATTGTCTTAAACCTTACCAGCAGTAGGCTGAGTAACTAACTGTTCCGGTCCAACAATAGACTGTGCCAAGAGTGCATTACACGATGTAGACGAAGCACTAGACATAGGCTGAGCGACGAACTGTCCAGCAGGAGACTGCGCCAATGATGGTACCAATGTGGCAGTAGGTTGAAGTACGGGTTGTTCCGCCGACGGAGCAGTAGGCTGAACACAGGATTGTTCCGAAACAACAGTAGGCTGAACTTCTGGTAGTTCCAAAGACGGATCAGCAGCAGCACCGGGTTTTAGGCTTGGGCTAGGGCTTGCGGACATTGCGAGGCTAGCCCTACATTGCGGGTAAGCGTCACTTCTGTGTGGGCCACGGACACTCCCTGCTCCTCGAGTTGAATCCAACAATGGTGTCACGTTTTGATTCATCCTACAAGGAAAAAAAATCATATTAGACCAACAAAGTCGCTCTCATCCCGTGTTTCACTACGTTCGTGCGCATATTTAGAGATACGACCCTTAGAGAGGACTTTTTTCCGTTCTGCATGCAGGGCATGGATGAAAGCAACAAAGCTGGGCATGTAAAATTGTGTTCGTCGAGTACTGGTTGGCAAAACATCAGCATGCCAGAAGAAGGCAAGATGTATCAATTCACAGCCATGCATGCAACAATGAAACCAACCGTTGTTGCGTACTATGACTGTAAAAGCATACTTGTGCCTGTAAAAGAGGGAGCAATGCAGTTAACATACACAAGTTGTGCAGCTAGAATTACGTTTTAGTGGATAAAAACTGAAAAATTGTTGGGAAGAAAGTAGTCGATTCGATTTCAGTTCCGCTTGAGGAGATGAAATCTAATTTAGTTAAGAATTTTGCCCCTATCCCCCGTTTTCGTTCCTCAACTCAAGTTTAGACAGTCTTGCCAAAAATCTTGAAGATAGTGGCCATGACATGCTGCTCCTCAAATCCCATCTCACATGTCTTGGGTACAGTGAACGTGCATTAGAACTCGTTACTGGAAAAGGACATTTCTGCTATGAAGCCATCACATCGGATTCTGTGCTGGATCAAACAGACATGACACGCGACTACAGCCTGAATCCCGTCCATTTCATGAGCGCCCATGGCTTTGCAATGCAAGCTGTCCTCTACGAAGGCAAGATGAAACTAGAGCTGGTGAAAGATATCGATCTACTCAACCTGATTGCCAGAAAATACATGAGGCGGATTTGTGACGTTAACCAAAGGTCTAACCGGGATAAAAAATTCCCGTTGCAAAGACTTTGACCCTGAATCATCTGTGTCATCAGCAGCAATGTAGGACTTTATCAGTCTTTACGGAGAAGTCTTGAGTGAACCCTTATCAATTGTAAAATTCATGAGCTCACACCCAAAGAAATTCAAGCATTTGATTTGGTAAACGCTGACTGTCCTGGTAAATACACGTACATTGTGTGTATAGATGCTCAAGTCACCGCCGAAGTTGCACAAAAAACAGATGAACTGCCACTACTGCTGCATCACAAAAAAGTTAGCTAGAACAATGTTTCGCCCATGACAAAAAACCTATTAGCATGTTCGGAACACCTCAAAAACAGGAAACGGGCAGATCGCAAACTGGTTGCTAGTAATTAGCCCCAAACTGACTACCTCGTGGCGCTGGAATGATTACAAGTACTCCTCAGGCAATGACTGGAAGTGACCATAGTTCATCGAATTTTTCGAATTAAATAGGAACCCGTCTTCAAAAATTTCATCATGAAAAATATACAAAAACGTCAGGAGTCCACGAATTCATGTGAAAAGTCCCTATATAAGATACTCTCAAATAGTATATGTGGCAAGCTTATGTGTAACCCGCTCAACAGATGTCTAGAGGCAAAGGTCGTGTGCACAGCCAACGAATTACGAAAACATGCTGCCAACCCGCTCCATTAAAATTGTTACGCCATCGGCCCAAAACAGTCATCATAATTCTAAAACAGAAAATTGTCCGAATGCTACACCCACTCCAGGTTGTATTTTACATGCTTGAGAAAGCCAAAGCAAGAGTCTACAGCGTCTTCTACGATACTCTAACATCCAAATTCGGTGACAACGTCTCCCTCATCTATTCCGACACAGACTCGTTGTTGCTCCAGTTCAAATGTGTGGATGACATTGAAACAGAAATGCGGCAACCTCTTCTGGCCGAACACATGGACGTTTCCAACTATCCCGAAGATCATCTCTTGTACGATGAGACAAAGATAGGTCAACCGGGAATACTGAAAAGCGAAACAGCCAACTACCTCCCGAGTGAAATCATCTGCCTCCTATCTAAATGTTGCAGAATGTTACTCGAGTCCAACGCTACAAAATCAGCTGCTAACGGTGCCGGTTACCTGACACAAGCCAAATCCGACATGAAAATCCATAACCAGAAATCTTACACACACTTTGAGACCCTACATAACATTCGGGCTAAGCATGCCAACTTCAAACTGTACGAACCGTTAAAAATTGTCTGAGTAAATTTTAAAATAAACGCTACTATGTCGATGCATCATGCATGCACAACTCTTGCCTATGTGCAGCCAGAAATTCCTAAACGACCACTTAAAGTTGAGTCTACAGTCACTAAAAAGAGGAAGCGATGTATCTTGGATAATGTCAACACTAACATAGAAATTAACCTAAGCCTGGCGAGTCAGTCTTTGACGAATACGCTCGCGTGAATGATGATAGCACATCCACATCGTCAGGATTTATATTCTAAATGTTCCTGAGATTTTTATCCAAAGATGATGATGTAAATAGGTTGACTGTAAATATATAAAGAATTTTGAATAGAAATTCAAACTTGAAGACATGTTTCATTGTCCTTCTAGTTAGAGTATATATTGATGTCTGCAAGCACTTTGTTTTCAGTGTGTTGTTAGACCCGGTGCTGTCTTATCCCTGGGCAACAGTCAATTATACCAAGATAATACATCATCAAGTTTCACAAATAATATATACCATGTAATACAGTTACAGGGAGAGTGGAGCATAGGACTTGTAGAAGTATTCTATAATGTCCGGTTCAAGATAAAAAAAACACGATGAACAGTACGCTATTCGATTGTATACAGCTTATTTTAATTATAAAGACGGAAGAGTCGGGCTTGAAAGCGCCCTATTTGTTCCTAGCGAAACTATCACCGGCAATACAATGGAAGAACACATCTCCATGCTAGAAAACAATGTCAGAACAAGTCTTGAGCAGAAAAGCATAGTTAAAGATGAAGAAAAATTGTTTGAATATGATGGTGCCACACAACGCATAAAGTTTCAGGCCATTATTCGACAAAACATGTCACAACTCGAGTAAACTGAAGCTATGGTAATTGGTAATTTGTTGGAGAGAGATCGGCAGATTCAATAGGTAGAACTGGGTGTAAATATATGTCGGTGAAGGTGCTGTAAGCGAAAAACTTTTATTCATGAACGAAAATGTACACTACATAAACGTTCTCAGATATAATTACACGCAGTTTTATGGGCGATAAGCAAGTCAATATTCTTGACATTATTCCAATTGATAAATCTTATTCATTTACACGTGCACATGTCAGATATAAAAAATACAGCGAAGTCATATTGATTCTATTTCATTTGATCTACGAGATGGTGTTGGTGGTATTATCCCGTTCAAGGATGGTGGATCGAGCTCATGCGTATTTCAGTTTAGGATGAGGTCGTATTAAATGAGATATAAATAGAGTGCTAGAAATAAGCACTTTTTTTGACAATCGCAGAACAGCACCTCGCTGACTAGGAGCTGCTACGTGAAACATGTTCGACCATGTCAAACACAAACAGGGTAAAACATGTAAGCCACCCGGAATGCCTTTCGGGAGGTAGTGTCTTATCGCTACCAAGAGATAAGGGCCCTGGGACCAACCAACACTGCACTCTTCGGAGTGACTAATATATAACATGCGGAAACAGTTTATAGATAGTGTTGCCTAGGGTGGTAACACTAAAAATGTTATAAGCACTGGTAATCATAACACTGATACTTAAACATAAAACGTATGAGTTCACTTTAAAAATCTCACCTTTGAATATCGATCAAGCGCAGAACCGCACTTCACCGAGACAGAAAAGCAACTGATGCGCCACCATGATCGGAGAGCGAGCGAGCGTGGCTTTTCTACAGATAACGGTCCGAACGACGCTGGAATCTTGTCCATGCCTACCTGCCTATGGTTTGGATCAGGGTTGTAGGGAAGGTTGCTGCTTTGGGGACATCATGTTTATGAGAAACGTTGGTCATTAAATGTCAATGTATGAACTATGCCTAAATAACGTAAAGTTTTCTGCCGAATCAGTATAAATATATAGCTGAAATCTAAATAAAACACTTGAACTTGAGCAAGCATGGAGATGCCATGTTTTTTTGAGCATCGCCTAAGGATATATATCATAACTCAACTTATTCATTGCCGACAATTTTTTATTTAATCGATCTGCAAATAAGCTCTTATATTTATAAACATATCACGTGTGATGTGAAATTCGGTCATATTATGACAGCATATATAACAAGCGAAAAAAATAACCAGTGCAAATATCGTGGATATAAATGATACAATCGCAGAAAATAATTTGAAATTGATACAAAATACACCCGTGTAAATTGATCAATACAATAGTGTTGATCAAGTCGTTAACAAGGCATATATCGTACTGAACAGCAGTGTCCGGAGGTGATAGGAGATAAGATAAGGTGTGGACTCTGCGTGAAGAGGTAAGAACGCGTCGAGGTATCCTATCTGAAAGGTTACATGAATGTTTAGATGTCGAAAACCTTTGTCGTATCAATAAAAATCATCTTATAAAAAAGTGTCTATTATTATTACCCCAATACAATCAAAGAACTAGCAATGAATTTCGATATAACGCCATATGCTTTGCATTGAAATGCAATAAAATGCCCCGCAATTGCACCAAAGGTATCCTAGATATATGTAAACGTACTATTTAGACATACAGGACATACAAGAGGATGCGGCTGTATGTCTATACTTACATAAATAGATGTGATCTCCGTGTCAGCATGTAAGTATTACTCATGCAAATGAGACCCGTACAACTGATAGTACTTGAAATAAGTGACACCTTGAATAGATACCCCCACCCCCTCCCCCTCTCTTGCATTGCATGCAAATCATGTGACATGACCCCCTCCCTCCATACTCCCGCAAAAAAATCCTAATTGGACCACTGCATAGATTCAGTTATGTTCATGCAATAAGCAAATAATGCATTTATTGACCCGTAGCTTAAAAAGAAAGTGAAGAAAAGACTAGTAAAATTATCTGATAGATAAATTGAGGCTGGTTGGGTATTCACTGCTCAGTGAATTATTTGAATAAATCAGCGCAAGTGGTTAATCATAAATTCGGTAGATTGTATCTGTAATTTTGCTGGTAGATTGTAATGATAAATGCATTGTGGGAGTGTGGTGTATTCTCTCGCTCGACCGACACAGATTGTGTTCAATAACTTTAATTTAGCCGAAGAGCATGCATACAAAGAAATATAATTATAAATGCCAGGGCAAGATGTAGGCGGTAGCGACTTCTGGCAACGACTAGGGTGTGGACGCTTCGTCGCGATTGGTAATGGCGCGCAGTGTGTTCAGTGGCGCTGGTGTTGGAGGCTGTGTCTTGCTTGCCCTCCGTTTGGCCCGTAGCCGCCTGTAGTGGAGTGTTCCAGTGCTTCTACATGAGTAGCTAGTGCTTTCTAACCTGGAAATTTAGTCAGATACAAAGTGCTGCAGTTTGTGTTTCTTTATTTTTACTGTTTGCTTCTGAGAGAAGACGTTAAGTGTTGCTTTCTAGCGAGCCTTTTCTGCTGCAACGCTTGATGCTGCAGATCCAGCAACGCTCTGGTAGGAGTTATTGAGCGAACGTCGACTAGCTGCCTGGAAAAGATCCAGTGTCCCCCGCCATCTACAATAGTTTCATCACAGCTTACGAACTGATACACTTCACCTTTTCATCATGGCCGTGAGACTATCGACGACGTTGTGCATGGTGCTTTCCTTGGTGTTGGTGCCATTTGCCCGGGCAGAGACCTTGTTGGACATCATCAAGTCGAGACAAAATCTTTCCAAGGTGAGTGCAGCAAAAGACCGTGGTGTGGCGTGCTGAGTGCATTGTGCCTAGCGTGGTGCAGTGCAACAGGGTGCGCACAGGTCAAATTGCTCTAACGTTCGCTGCAATGGGATGACAACGACGTTAACATCCCAGTAGCGGACAAATTGTGAACAGTTACCTGCTGCTGATTAACAGACAGCGTGCTGACGTTGACGTAAACAGCATCCCGCCGACACGTTAACGGAGACCGCGCTGACGTTAACAGCGGCGTGCTGACGTTAACAGCGGCGTGCTAAAGTTAAGAGCAGCCTGTTGCGTCAGCTGACGTTAACAGCAGAATGACAAAGTGCACTGCAGGCCGCAGCACTGTACCGAGCAGGAAAGGCGTGCTCTTCTTCTTGGCAATGTATCTTTTCCCTTCCAGATTTATTCACTTGAATCAAATGTTATGATTTTCTAGCAATGCCTCACACCCTGTCTCTCCACCTCTTCTCTCAGTAGACTAGGCCCCGTTGCGTATCCTCATTTCTTTTTTGGTTTGTCCATTTTATACTGTGCAGCAAAAGGTGTGTTGTGGTGTTTAGGGTGAAGATACCAAGACCAGGTCTCACAATCTTCAGGATATTGTCTTGGTGCGCCCTGTCGCGTAGGGGCACCCTTTCGTGTAGGAGCGTCCTGTCGTGTAGAAGTGCCCTGCCGTGACGGGACGGGACCGGGCACCTTGTCTTGCCGGAGCACCTCAACGTTCGGGTGCCCTGCCGTGCCGGGGTGCTCTGTCGTGCCAGGGCTCCCTGCCGTGTCGGAGCGTTCTGCCGTGTCGGTGCGTCCTGTCGTGTAGGGTGCCCTGCCGTTTAGGAGCGCCCTGCCGTATTGGAGCGCCTTGCGGTATAAGGATAGCTCTGTTGTATATAAACGCCTTGCCGAATAGGAGCGCCTTGCCGTGAAGGATCGCCCTGCCGTATATATAGAAGCGCATTGCCGTGTAGGAACGCCCTTCCGTGTAGAGGCGTCTCACAGCGGATACTGAATCAATAGGCACTGCAGCCCTTGGACACGCGACAGTGTCCCAGGGACGGATGGATAACACTAAGGCATATGGATCAATCTTGAGACGGTGATGGCACTGTAGCTCTTCACTGCATCGTGAGCCCGGAACTGAAGCCCCGTTTCACACTGCGGCTCTTAAGGCACAATAGCCATGTATGATACTGTAGCCATGTATGATACTGTAGCCATGTATGATACTGTAGCCATGTATGATACTGTAGCCATGTATGATACTGTAGCCATGTATGATACTGTAGCCATGTATGATACTGTAGCCATGTATGGTACTGTAGCCATGTATGATACTGTAGCCATGTATGATACTGTAGCCATGTATGATACTGTAGCCATGTATGATACTGTAGCCATGTATGATACTGTAGCCATGTATGGTACTGTAGCCATGTATGGCACTGTAGTCATGTATGTTACTTTGGCCATGGATGATACTGTAGCCATGGATGACACTGTATCCATGTATGGTACTGTAGCGATGTATGATACTGTAGCCATGCATGATACTGTAGCCATGGATGACTCAGTAGTCATGAATGGTACTGTAGCCATGTATTGTAATGTAGTCATGTATGGTACTATAGCCATGTACGGTACTATAGTCATGTACGGTACTGTAGCCATATATGGTACTATAGCTATGCATGATACTGTAGTCATGTATGGTGCTGCAGCCATATATGGTACTGTAGTCATGTATGGACTGTTGTCATGTATGGCACAGCCAAGTATGGCACTCTAGTCATGCATGGTGCTATAGCCGTGCATGATACTCTAATTTATATGATATTGTAGCTTTTCATGACTCAGGCCCTTTTTTATGACATTACTGGCATTGCCCTGTTGTGTGAGACCGGCAATGTGCTCAGTAGGCGGAGACCGTCACTGTAGCTTTATATAGAGTCCGGAATCTAACATGTATAGTTGGCCGGCACCATCGGAAACACTTGCAATGCACTCGCAGCAGCCCGACGAGTCTCCTTATATCCCCCGTGCAACTTGCGAAGCTTACTCACTGACCTAACCTATCGGAAAAAACTCACCGCTTTCAGAAAATATACCTGACTATACAAATCAGTCTTGACCCCAAACACATGTGCAAGCGGGTTGGTCTCTTCGTCCCATAATGCACAGAGACGATAGTACGCGTATGCAGTTACAGTTTACCTCTCCGTTCCTGAACGCACCAACAAATGTTGCAGTCCGGTATGTGTACACCACAATCGAATCGGTTATTATATTTAACCCTCATAAGGTCAATGTTTCCGCCCACGAGTGTAAGCGAACCTACTGGGATCAATGATGTTCGTGCCCTACGGAGCAGAGTGCGATGACTCGCTTTGAGACTCCGGTGGAAATGAAGCCCACATCAAATCAAAGCCGGCACGATAGTATTGTACGGTGCAGAGGCCTTGTCAATAAGACCATAGAGGGCATAGTTCAGATATACGGCGCAGTTTTGTTAATAAGACCATAGGGTTTGGTTCCAATATTCCATAATGAGTGCACCCCTAAAGAGTGCACCCCTAATGAGTGCACTCCCAATGAGTGCATCCCCAATTAGTGCACCCCTAATGAGTGCATCCCCAATTAGTGCACCCCTAATGAGTGCACCCCTAATTAGTGCACCCCTAATTAGTGCACCCATATCGCATCAATTGGAGATCACGATTGCATAGTTGGGTTTGGCCGTCGCTCGTATTTTTCTGCGACTGCAAGGCGGTTCCAGGCATCGCTTATACCAGTATTCCTTGGGGAGGTCGACCAGCTTGCGGAACAAACTTTTCATCATCCTCCATCTGGGTGGCTGGATCTCCGTCACCTTCCACGGTTTCCTAGCTTGGAAGCGCGCCTACAACATCATCACTATTAAGCGCTTCCACGGTTTCCTAGCTTGCAAGCGCGCTCACAACAACATCACTGTTAAACGCTTCCACGGTTTCCTAGCTTGCAAGCGCGCCTACAACAACATCAGTGTTAAACGCTTCCATGGTTTCCTAGCTTGGAAGCGCGCCTACAACATCATCACTAGTAAGCGCTTCCACGGTTTCCTAGCTTGCAAGCGCGCTCACAACAACATCACTGTTAAACGCTTCCACGGTTTCCTAGCTTGCAAGCGCGCCTACAACAATACCATTAGACGCTTGCACGGTTTCCTAGCTTGGAAGCACGCCTACAACATCATCACTGTTGAGCGCTTGCATGGTTTCCTAGCTTGGAAGCGCGCCTACAACATCACTATTTAGCGCTTCTACAGTTTCCTAGCTCGGAAGCGCGCCTACAACATCATCACTATTAAGCGATTCCACAGTTTCCTAGCTTGGAAGCGCGCCTACAGCATCACTATTAAGCGCTTCTACAGTTTCCTAGCTTGGAAGCGCGCCTACAACACCATCACTATTAGGCTCTTCCACAGTTTCCTAGCTTAGAAG
>SDVV010018355.1:0-13777 GCA_016164225.1 Gammarus roeselii
CTGCTGCTGACGACGGTTCCTCGGTACATTCGGGACCCAGAGTGTAAGTTGAGGGGCTACCGGCCGGACCCTTTAGCACAAAAGGGCTAAGTTGTGTGAATGTGAGCGTGTGAGGGTGTGAGGTGCGCCTTGCCGTCGCCCCCCCCCCCTTCTGGGGGATGCGGCCTAGTGTCTGTATCTGTACCGCTCTCCCAAGAGTTGGTTCCTAATGAAGCCGAACCTGAATGATATAGCTACGCACCCGCTCTCCCAAGAGCTGGTTCCCAATGAAACCAAACCTGGATGATATAGCGACGCACCCGCTTCCCCAAGAGCTGGATCCTAATGAAGCTAAACCTCACTGATATGGCGACGCACCCGCTTTCCCATGAGCTGGATCCTAATGAAGCCAAACCTCACTGATATGGCGACGCACCCGCTTTCCCATGAGCTGGATCCTGATGAAGCCAAACCTCACCGGTATAGCGATGTACCCGCTTTCCCAGGAGCTGGTTGCTAATGAAGCCAAACCTCACTGATATGGCGACGCACCCGCTTTCACAAGAGCTGGATCCCAATGAAGACATACCTCACCCGATATAGCGATGCACCTGCTTTCCCTGGAGCTGGTTGCTAATGAAGCCAAACCTCACTGATATAGCGACGTACCCGCTTTCCCAGGAGCTGGTTGCTGATGCTTACCGAGTTTCCCCAGAAGCGATTCAGTGTGGAACCACTTTTCAGATACCTTTGAGAAACCAATTTCTTAGCGGAAATCTGATTGTTATGAGCAGATCATACTCCATCTCACCTGCCGATAAATTACTTCCCCAGAGAATCACTGTTCCAAGCGTGTGTCGAATAAAAAGAATCAGTGACCGCATTACTACTGTAGTGGCTTCATCATAACATGAGCCGAAACAAAAATGAAGACAGACGAAGGCTCGATACAGCACTAGTTGCTGATTTGATATCCAATGTCAGAAGGACATTGCCTCCAGCGCACTAGAAAATCTTGGCGCTCTTATCTAATCTACGTAGGTCAGAAAAGAACCGGATTGGGTAGCTAATTAGATAATCAAAAGTGCCAGGCTGAGGGTTTTCCATCCAGACTAACCTTTTACAGCTCCTATCCGTGAGATATAACGTCAATATCTTCATCATGTGTCCTTTCAGCTGATGCGTGAGATGCCAGTGAGCAGTATGGGTTACTACCCTTCTCCAGTGCCTTCGTATGGCCCACCCATGCAACACGTCATGGATCACAACGCAGGGCAGATGATGCCCCCACACCAGGTACGTCGGCTTTTTTTATGGCACGCTCATGGCATTACCTTGACTCCAGTGCACTAGATATCCTTGGAACTTGAACTAAACTCATAGCTTTAGAAGTTGAGTAACTGTTGAAATCAATGCTCCTGTTGAAGCAATATCTCAAAAGAAATTTTTCATATGAGAAACGCCTTGATTTTGCTGTCTCAAATTGGAATGAAGGGAATCTGTTGGAAAAATGAAGATCAGCTGTAAAATTAATTTGTTTATTATGAATTTGTCTCTTCTTGCGTGGCAGATTCCTGGCTATTCTCCCTACGGTGTCATGCCTGTCATGGGCTGCACTCCCATGGGTCCTTACCCTCCCATGGGCATGCCAATGCCCCATCACATGGGTCTCCCAGGTATGGGTCCTACTCAGATCGGAGGCCTTCCTCCCATGACCGTCCCCAGCTCCGTGGCTGGTGGCATGGCCCTCCCTCCTCTCCAACAGCACCAGCCTCCTGTGAGCAGCATGGCGTCTAACGGCAGCATCGGCGGCCCTATGCCCTCACAGGGCGCCCCGCTCTACCACCAGACACAAGCAACCATGCCCAGGTGAGCGCGCAGGAGATACGACTAACTGACCCCTTTTTTTATTTGAGGCGTACTCACAGACTAATGAACCATCACTTTTCCCCTGCGCTACTAATGTGGCATAATACAGACTCAGAAACCATAGTTTTTCCCATGAGCTACTAAGGTGACCTAATATTATTTATCTGGTCACATACCTAGTTAGCATCACTTGTTGACAACCACCTTGATCTATTAACAGTCCAGGTTTGGATTAGATGATTTTCGGATTCAGATTCTAACAACAGCAATACGAGACCTGCATAGCAATGAGCAGTATTTTCAGCCTCTCGTTGTAGCTCAGTACAAAAACTACCGGCTGTGCATGCGGCGGCCCGTCATTTACAATGGACATTATTTTTTATTCCTATTCATTGGTTGTTTGAGTTGAATTGTGAAGTTTATTGCGCCGCTTCTAGATATTTTGAAATATAAAAGATACTTACGAGGTTCTTAGTGCCGCCAGTAGTTATTTTTTCAAAGTTGAACTGTCTTATCCATTGTGCTTATTAATTCAAATTGTTTAGGCTCCAAGAGTTTTGTTGGCTTATTAGTGTCCCTTTTGCCCCATAGCGAGTACATACTGACTGGGTGGTCAGGTAGGCCTAGTTGACAGCGCTTGTTTGTTTTGCTGGAATGAAGCTACTTTCCACCTTGACGCAATCTCATGTTCACCTGTTTTTCTAGATTGAACACTGCACTTTGTTTTTTTTTATCAGCTTAGTTCGTGAACCACACAGTTTGATTATCGCGACGTTGTTGGTCTCATGAGTGTCCACCGTTTCCACAACAATGCGAAAACGCACAGCATTCAACCAGCTGGGCTAACAGTGCGCAATGCTGGAAATTACCCGTAATATTTTGACAGCGCTTATCGCCGAAGTCTTTCCCCTTAGTCAACACTGGAGCAATGCGCCCGTTAGTATCGCACATCTCTGCTATGCCAGCAGAGCGAAACTTGCGCAAATCTATCCTAATTGGTTGGGCCAGCTGAAGCGGCTTGATTCGGTTAGTTGCCGTAGCAGCGTAGCAGCGACTAGAGCATTCACATTCTAGAAATTTCAGGCGACACTACCTTTCAAATTGCCAGCTGCGCGCTTGTTGTATGTTACGCGCCTCTGCTTTACAGACTAATGTCACAGTTACCACAGTAATATTTTTTATTGAGATCTGTGACTGGCTAATGTCATAGTGACCACAGAGAACTTTTTTATTGAGATCTGTGACTTGGGGGAGTGAGAGTAGAGGAGAGAAGAAGGTTGAATGTTTTCGAGATGAAATGTTTGAGGAGCATGGCTGGAGGAACACTGAGAGACCGGATCACCAACGACGTGGTTCGAATCAGAACAGGGATGGTGAAGAATTTGGAGGACAGAGTGGATTCGCGTGTCCTGAGATGGTTCGGGCACATGGAGAGGATGGATGAAGGGAGACTGATGAAAAGGGTGATGAATGCGGAGGCGAGTGGTCGCAAGCCTAGAGGTAGACCGAAGTTTGGGTAGATGGATGGTCTGAAGCAGGCGTTAGGAAGGAGGGACATGAATGTGGAAGTAGCGAGAAAGCGTGCAATGAACAGGCACGCTGCTCTGATGTGCTTTCCCGCCCTTGGCATCCCGTTGTCGGGATGATCGTGGCTGGGGGGGGCCGGTCATTATGACGCGGCGGGGGTAAACCAGTGGAAACTGTCGAGCCCTGCTGCTAACAACGGATCATCGGACTGCACGCGTGACCTAGAGTGTACTGCATTCGGACCCTTTAGCACAAAAGGGCTAAGTTGTGTGAGTGTGAGGGTGTGAGGTGAGCCTTGTCGCCGGTCACCCCCCTTTCTGGGGGATGTGGCCTAGTGTCTATCTGTGACTGATCAATGTCACAGTTACCACAGTAATCTTTTGTATTGAGATCTGTGACTGGCCGATGTCACAGTTACCACAGCGATCTTTTTTATTGAGATCTGTGACTGGCCAATGTGCTACAGTTAATGCTGCACAGCAGTAGCTGGCGTCGACTGATATTGCACTGCGTTGTTTATACTGTCAAATTGACCTGTCAACATATCATTCTTTTGAAAGCTATTGCAAACGTTTGCATTTTGAATCACTGGCGTGTTACTGTCTTTTTGCACACACTGCATTGTTGTATACATATAGCACAGACGTGTTACTGCTCTTGTAAACCCGTCGCATTCTTAATCACAGATGTGTTACTGCTATTGTAAACCTGTCGCATCTTAATCACAGACGTATTAATGAAATTATAAACACGTCACATTCACTTGATGAACGTTTGTTCAAAATTGATTGTGCCTGCATTCAACAGTATTTTGCCGACCGGCGTGATACCAACTGTGAACTCTCATCAAGTAAGCCATTATTCCTTGTCAAATAATCGGTGTTGCTCAATTTTGTTTTGTTTTTATTGTTCACACACACATACACACACACTTACACTTACACCCTTACACACACACATACCTACACACATACCTACACACATACTTACACACATACTTACACACACACTTACACACATACTTACACACACACTTACACTCACACACACACACACACACTCACACACATACTTACACATACACTTACACACACACACACAGTTACACTATATTCTATGTGTCATCTCAACCGAGCTTTTCTAATGCTTAATTCATCTCTTGTATTCTAGCCAAGACCACGTGAGCGACAGTTCCACGAACACTTGTGTCTCCAGCAGCAACGACGGCGTCCTGCCTAGCTACGGCCACTACCCTCCTCCCATCTCAGACCTCCAGCAGCATCCTCCTCCACAAGCTCCCCAGCAACAGCCTCAGTTCGTGCCTCAACCAATGCCTCAGCAGCAGCAGCAGTACCATATGATGTCCCCCCAGCACCAGCCCCTCCTGTACGGTCACCCTTACTCCGGCAGCCCCGTGCCTCACTCCATGTCTCCTGCCGTGTCTGTGGCTCCGCCCTCTCATCAGGCCTACCAACAACCCCTTCTTTAACACGCACTCTCTTCACCTCTTTCATTGCAGGCTCTTCCCTCTGTATTGAACAGATCATCATATACAGCCGTTTCACAGCTGACAGCAAGATGGCAACACGATGTAATCAGAACCTCCCTGGTGGAGATATTTTCGGGCATCAATGAAAGTAAATGTATTGTAGCCTGCCGGCTAGCGAGGCTTTGTTTACATTGTGTGACGGTCAGCTATTAAACAGCTTTTTAACATCCCTCCGCTATTTTTTCACATTTTCTCCGCTACTTCGTCTTAGGTTTTGCACCTTGAAGGGGTCAGCATCTCCAGGGCTAGACCATTAATTATACTTGTGTCGTTTGGAACAACTCATGAAGTCTTTGTTGTACCCAATATTTTTTCAGTGGTGAAACTTCAAGTACACCTGTAAGCTGCTATTCTATCAGCCTTTCTCTTTTCCATCGCATTGAATCAATTTTTTTGGCTCACTATATAGCTTTACATTTTTTACCTGTTCCTTTAAATTCGACGTTGTAGCTGTAGTTTGCATCAGGTTATAGAAATATGTTCTAAAGTCAATGTGAACAAGATACATTGCCTAATTTACCTTGCAAATGTTGCATTAAAAAATTTGGTTTTGTAAATATACTAATATATATTATTTTATGCCTGTTCGTCGAGACTAATATAATAAATATACTTATTTTGTGCTTCTTTGTATCACACCGTCATAAGGAATGGTTTCTCAGCTCCTCATTGGTCTGTCAATTTTTGTACAGATTTATTTTATGATCACCCAGAACACTTGCTGCAAATGCACGCATGTATGCAACGCCTCGGTACGGTCCGACCTAACGGTAAGCTGGAACCTCAATAACAACATCTTGGTGCTCCAAACGATGAGTCCGCTAACGCTGCTGCTCTGTGATATCGGCTTTTTGATGTGTTTTTCATTTCACCATTTTTATTGTGGTCAGTTTATAGGTCGTGTCTTTGCAGCAACTGTGAAAATATTTTATTTACTGGTGATCTTTTTTGCTCTTATTTAACTATCCCTCCTTCTACTCTCTTCCATATGCTATAATCAGAAAACATCTTTCACGGCGAAGTGTACTGATTGAAGTGCAAGTCAGAATACCTGATATATTAGCGTGTTAATGTAGAGCTAGATCAGCTGTCGGATGAAGGGTTATTGACGCAGTGGACGGTTTGTTGGCTCCCGACCACACCTGCTTTATAATGTGTTTATTACTTGACTGTCATTAGCATTTTCTACTCTTGAACCATCGCATTCCTCATTCCTGGTCAAGAGTTGCGTGACCAGAAATAATTTCACACATCTCCAAATATATTTGTGTCCACTGGTTAATCGTTTGCTCGCGCTCAATCATTTATCTACCTCTTGTCTTTTGTTCCCTACGATATACAGCTGTTTGTAAACGCCGTTCGGTGGCAGAAGGACTATGACTGCAACGCGATAGGAAGCCCTCTCACAATCACATTAACTCCAAGGCACTAGGAAGCCCTCTCACAAAGACATGAACTCCAACGCGCTAGAAAGCCCTCTCACAAAGACATGAACTCCAACTCGCTAGAAAGCCCTCTCACTCTAATCTCATTACTGACATACTTATTTTTTCGAAAACTATAAACCTGTGAAGTTTATTGAACTTCACGAATTGAAATTCAATATTCACAGTGATGCTGCAACTTGTATAAAAGACGTCATTCTAGTCTCGGGTGAGAACTGCCAGTATAGTCTCATTCTTTGTTAACTTTTTGAATTGCCTTCTTTACGCTTCTCTCTTGATTCGACTCCTTTGCTCATACACCCGAGTGGCGGGCTGGTGAATACTTGATCTGCTTAGTTGATAATTGTTGCTCGGACGGTCTGGTTTGAGAATAGTCGGTTGGTCGTTTGATGCCCTTGTAAGTGGATCATTCATGGCATTGATGACCTGACCAGTTGATGGTTGTTCGGTAGGTAACAGTGGTGGCTTGCGTGTTGGTTGTTTAATCGCTGTGATGGTGGCTGCAGCTCTTTGTATAAAAACATTTATATTTTAATCTTAAGTATTGATTGTCTCGTACATAAAGATCTATATATTGTTGTATAAATTCTCACGTAGTTTAGATGCTGAGAAACATTCTATGTTGTACATGCAATACACAATGTACTATAGCGCTCTACCCTCTTCCTTATTAGGATGCCTTTTCGGTTTGTCTAGATGCTTAAGTTTCATTGTTCATAGACCTATGGAATGCCCAGTGTATATGTACCTATGTAAAGTCGTAGCAGAGCAGCTTGTAAACCTTATGCTGTAACACGCCTATTTTTGTACTACACTCTAAAGAATTATATGCACTGCTGCTCGAGATTGCAATGACTAGTAGTGATGCAATTAGTTGACCTGCTGCGAATTTTGATTACTTGATACTATAAGCGTGACATATATTCTGCGCGTCAAGCTAATGAGTGACTTATATTTCATTAGTTTTGATGTTACATAGCATTATGTTACTCACAAGCAGCAAGCTTCGATTATATTGGCTACTAGCAGTGTAGCAACTCTTTAGTACTCAGGAGGAACCGTACCTACGCAATTGAAAGTGTCCACTTTATTCACTGCACGTTTTTCCTGACTCACCTCGACAAACTCGCAATCTGAGTTGAACGCATTTGTTTATCATGAAAGCGCATGCGCCCTTCATTAAGTTTGCGTGTATGTAATTGTTCACGAGGAAATGGTCAAATGTATTGACAGGGTCATGCACCTGATAACAACTTTTCCAAAAAGTTTTTAAGTGTTCTCTAAGTATTCCTGAGAAATATTATCATTTTAAACTCGCGAATACCAATTATTTTGGTAATCAAGTTTGAGTGTAAGAACCATCATATAGGGGTATCTTGATTTCATTCGAGATATTTAATTAATTCATTTGGAATTTAAGCATTTGGGTCACGCGGGAATCAGGGGAATGAGCGTGCAGACACCCTCACTAAACTGGCGTCCAACCATCATGAACAATTAGTCACCATATCCCATAATTGGGTCTCTATCATTTACTCGTTTATTTTTAATTGGACCGCTATGTGGCAACAAATCGAACAGGAAATATTTTTTATGTCAAACCCTCCTTATGTGGATGGGAAATCAATATTTCCTACAGGAACTATCAAATATTCGTCAACCGATTGTGCACAGGACACACACTTGGATAACTCACAACCATCTTATGGACGCAGACATGGGACCGTTCGCACCACCATGTCCTTTGTGCCACCAAGCGGTAATTAGCGTGAAGCTTATACTAATGAAGTGCACTGAACTTGCGGCAGCTCAACGAGTTTTCTCAAATCCCCTTTCACCTTACAAAGCCTACTCACTGGCCGCCCATACCGAAAAAAACAATAGCTTTCTGTTAAACATCCGGCCTCTACGAAGCAGTGTGAATTTTGAAAGGTGGTGCAGACGAGGGGATTCATCCACCACGCGGTGTGCTTCAGTACAATACTGAAGGAGTATAGAAACGAAGACCTACTCTGGGAACTGTGCATAAATCCTTCATCAACGTTATTAAAGACATTCTAAAATAAAACAAGCTCGTGCATAAGTGCGAACCTAACAGAATCGATGAACTTCGCGCCCCCAGGGGAGAGTTCAGTAAGGTGGACGGCAAAACTCAGGAGTACAAGGACATAATCTAACCTAATCTTAATTTGAGCACTGAATTCCTATTTGTGGTATTCTTGACTTTGCATCTGTGATTGTGTATTTTAGTCGTACTGTTGGTAAACCAGTTTTTAACTATTACACCAGCTCATAACGAAGGTAATGGGTCACAAACTAGCAACTAGGGTTGAGCCTAGATGATATCTTGTAACCCGGTAAATTATTTCGTTAAAGGCGTACGTTCCAATGATTAGACAGCTTTGCGCAGAGGCAGTATCGTAACCAATGAGGGACCCGTGAGTACGAAAACACCATCGCACACTGTTCTTCGCGTCTAACCTCCAAAGTTTAAAAGTTTCTAGGGTATAGAAACTTTTTTTTCTGTATCAAAATGAGCGCCGGACACCGCTCTAAGCTGAATATCGCTCCGGGACCAAATATCGTCTCACATAGGTGAAAGTTTTCAACTTAATTGGAGAGATTGACTATCATCTCTTTAGAACGAGAGCAATAAGACACCTCAGAGGGATACCCCCGGGGGGTATCCCAGGCCTTCCCGCGGTATCCTCGTTAACCACCAAATTTCATTTGTCACCTTGCGTAAATATGTTTTGAGTTAGAAGATACCTCCACCGTCCCCCCTTTTCAGTTTGTAGCTACATCCCCTCCCATGGTGCCGACACGGACACCGGAATGATGTTCAGAGCAATAATACGATTGCGCATGGACTACGGAACCGTTGTCTACGGTTCAGCATCCAAAACTACTCTCGACCATCGCTAACAATGCTTTGCATATCACAACCTGGAAATTCCGCTCCACCCCAATCGAATTCCTTAACGTGCTCGCTAACGAACTTCCGCTCCGGCGAGACAAACTTTCGTCACAATACTATTTTAAGACTAAAAGTCTAATCAGCAACCCAACAATCGGCCACATCACCAACACATCCGATAAGCGCCTTTTCGCGGCTATAAAGATTATATGCCCACCGTTTTTCCTACGTGTTGACAACCTGCTGACCTCGCTAAACATCAATCGTAAAGCTATTAAGCCTTCATTCTTCTGCCGAATTTTTCAAATTAACACACCAACATGGATGATCAATTCACCACCGGTCAACCTAGACCTGCAAGTGAACCCTAAAGCAACTACTCCAACCAACGAGTACCGGCAGAAATTCCGAAGACTACTCGAGGAAGAATATTTAGAGCACCGCCATATTTACACTGACTGCTCCAAAACCGCGGACGGAGTGGGAACCAACGCTGTGGGCGGGGACCTCCCACTCTGACACCCTCCCTCAAGAGGCCTCCGTGTTCTCTGCTGAGCTCCACGCACTCGAACTAGCCATCTCTATTGCCAGAACAGATCGCTTCCCTAAATACGTCATATTCTCAGACAGTCTGAGTGTCCTAACTCAGCTAAAAACACTGCACTGCGAGCATCCCGGTCTACGTAAAATGCTGCACGATCTCTTTGTGATGTCCGAGACGGGTCAGGCCGTTGAATTCTGCTGGATCCTAGGGCACGGGGGAATAAGAGAAAACGAACTTGCGGACTCGCTTGCTAAACTGGCATCTACTCACCAAGAACAATTTTTTGCAATACATTACCGAGACTGGTTCCCTATCATCAACTCCTATATAACATCCCGATGGGATGAAATGTGGCAACAGAGTGGACAAAAAATGCTTTCAGTCAAACCCTCAGTCGGAGAATAGGAAACATCGCCAACAGAAAGACCAAGTGTTCATCAACCGTTTGTGCACGGGACACACGTGGATAACTAACAACCACCTGATGGATGTCGACATAGGACCAAACGCGCCACCTTACCCCTGTTACCACCAATTGGCTATCAGCGTGAAACACTTACTGATGGATTGCAACGCACTCGCGGCAGCCCGACGAGCGTTCATAAATCCCCCGTGCAACCTACAATGCCTACTCACGGACCCTACCTACCGTAATAAGCTTATTGCTTTCGGATAACACATCGGACTATACGAAGCTGTCTAAGTCCCAAACACATGTGCAAGTGAGGTGGTCCCTCTCCCCATTACGCACTGAGATAACAATACATTAACGAAGATACGCGTTAACTGTTTACTGTGTTGTACGCGTTAGTGCGCGAACATGTCACAATTGAAATATGTACTTGACTTCATCTTGACAAGACTAATATTTTCGCACGCAAGGCCGTGCGAACTTACCTGAATCAATGACGGTCGCACCCTACAGGGGAGCCTATTATGACTCACGTTGTGGCTTCGGTGGATATGAGGCTCAAATCTACTTCCAATGATTAGAATGTTTCGACTAGATGTGTTTGATTTGCTTTTATGATACAGCTGATTGCTAAGTTCGTAGATGTTCGTGGCTACTTGCTTTACAGCTGCTTGTTAAGTTGATAGATGTAGATGTTCATGGCTTCTTGTTTTATGCGGTTTTGTTGCCCTTTGTTTGCAATATATGCTGCTGTATTCTCTAACATATAGTCTACCTCTAAATTTTTGTAATGTTCACATTGATGCTGCATACATGCTTGGTTGTGAATCTTTTTATGGTTTTTGAACCCTGAAATTAATGGCCTAAAGCAATAAACGAAACAATAACATGATGCAGCAACAACATATTAAGTTCTGGCATAAAGCAATAAACAAAACAGAAACATGATGCACCTACAACTACTATGTTCTATCTCGATAAAGAATTTCATTTATGTCTTTTGTCTGTCGGGAGTATACGCAAATAGATTTATTAATAATTGTGTTTTGTATTCCATTGTCCGTGATCCGAGAAGCTTACCATATCGTTTTTCTTGAGCGCCGGTTGTAATGAGCCAAGGTCGTCATCTTCCTGATTTATGCCCATTTTTTGTTTGAGGAGGCATTCATGTCATTCTTCCTGACAAAGGTGATGGAAACCAATCATTGCTACAACGAAACGATTAGACCATCAGCTCAGGGAACTATGGCCACTCATATTATGCAATTTTTTTTTCCAACGCGTCTAATGGTATCGATATGGTTAAAAAAGGATTTTAACTATTTTCTTACCACTTGTCTGATCTTCGTGAACCGAACTTCTACGTGGACGTTTCCACTTGTAAAACCTTATTTCTTCAGTTTTTGCGATGTAAAATTTAGCACCGAGATGGTTTATCCTCAGTCGCTGAGGGTAGGTGTAAATTGTATAATCCTCAATTGTGACCAACTCGTGCGTGTTCGGTCCTCGGCACCCGTCAGCGCTGGTCGATACTGAGGGGGATCTATGTTTCATTTGACAGAAGATGCCTCGGGTTAACAAGTTTGTCAGCCAAAAATCATCTGTAGCGGCTGTTGCGCAACGAAGGGTACTGCCGATGCAGGATCGTGTGTTGGTCTGCTCACTCGCGGGATTTTGTGGTCGTATTGTGGTTCCACAACGCTTTGTCACTACCTATAATCGTCGAAGCCATCCCGTACAAAAAGTATTTTACTTATGAGGTGTTACAGGAAGCGTTAGCGTAAAGTTCCGCTTTGTCTGATTGAAATATTCATTATACAGATACAGACACTAGGCCGCATCCCCCAGAAAAGGGGGTGGCCGACAGTAAGGCACACCTCACACCCTCATAAGCCCACACTCACAAAACTTAGCGTTTTTGTGCTAAATGTCTTACTAACGCCTGCTTCACACCATCTATTCATGAGTTTTGTAAATGATTGTTCGGTCAAAAACATGCGGCTTGCAAAACCCTGTTTGAGCCTAGTTCCAAATTTGATCGCAGTCATAAATGCATCGTGTAGCTATTTGGTATATGAACAAACCACATGTGCGAAAAATGTATCGATGCATTTCGAAGCTGCTTCGATTAGAGTTACAATTAGAGGATCTGCGCTGTGTTTGGCCTGAAATGCTTCTCTGGTTAGGCTGTTAATATTTGCATCAGACACAGTCTTTCCTCTTTGCATCCTTCCCCCGAGGTACTATTGTGTTGCTTGTTTTCAATAAACAGCATTAAGTGCCGCCTCCATAAGACACATATAAATTGTTATTCAAAAAAGCCAGTCGCTCTGAAGGTATATGACTCGCGAGTCATCTATGTGCCGATGGGATTGGTGGGGATTATTAAGGAGTCCATTTCCACCGGTGCTCTGACATGAGTCAGGGCTCCGGTGGAAATTTTGTTCCTTTATCTAATGTGAAAACATCGTTCCTGATTGGTAACGCTCCCCTGTGACTTTTTCCCAGTATTTGCGCACACAGAAAGCTTGGATGTACTCCCCCAATCTATTCCTCAAGCTGTGCTTAAGTCATCAACTCCAACACGATTGCAAATCCTGTTACCCTGATTTAATATAATCTGTCCGTACTTGTTATGAACAGAAAAGCTATATAAATTTAAGGATTCACTGGACATGCGCCTTTACAAACTCGTCTTTTGGAAGTAGCCTCTTCAAATGTTTAGTGTGAACCTGACTCTCTATTTCTTTGACCTCGTGACAGAAAGATCAGGCTCAGAAATACTTCGTTCTATCCAAAGGAACTGCATATTTATTTCAACTAGCTAATAATATTGTATATAGCAAGGTAACTTTGTATCTGGATTAAACGATAATGAAGAGTTTTTTATTGACTGCCTCTTATTAGCGAGATCTTTCTTCCAGCTATGGACCGCAGGCTGCTCGGGCTAGGAACACCCTTATTTCCGTTCAAACTCCTATTTTTCACCTTTCACCGTCTCTTTTTCTCCCCTTCCTGATTTGCTTCTATATTATTTACCTCATTTGCATCTTATGTTTAGTTCTAATTTCTTTCAAGTTGATATGGAAAGGCTGCGAGTGGTGGAACGAGGAGGTCAAACTGGCGGTGGCACGGAAAAGAGGAACGTTTGAGGAGTGGTTGCAGGGGAAGTCGGAGGTGGCTCATGAAAGCTACAAAGAGAGAAGAAACGAGGTTAAGCGGGTGGTGAGGAGAGCCAAAAGAGACGCTGATGCCAGGTGGGGCAGACGGTTGTGCCAGAATTTTGAAGGAGAACAAAAAGAGGTGAAGAGGGTGAGACCGGAAAGGAGGAAGTGGTGAAAGATGAAAACGGCCAGTTGTTGTTGGAAAGTGGTGATGTACGGAAGAGGTGGGCCGAGTATTTTGATGAGTTGTTGAATGTTGAGGATGACAGAGAGGCTGACATTGTTGCTGTGGGTGGTGGTGCTCGGATGCCAGTTTTGGAAGAAAGACTTGTTGCGGACATTACCAGGGAAGAGGTGCAGGAGGCGGTGGA
>SDVV010018356.1:0-13777 GCA_016164225.1 Gammarus roeselii
TCCTAAAAATTCCTATAACTGTATGAGATAAGTATTCAAAATTCCAAAAAAATACTACAAATTCAACATAAATGAACCGATCATTACTAGGTGTACATAACACATCATAATAACTTACAATCTATTCATATCGCTCAGGTACTATCGTTATTGGAACAACGTGTCAATGGAACACCGGTATATCTGACTCAAACATGGATAATGCATTATGGAGTAAATAGATTCTCGAACGAAGCTGCTGCATCTACCCAAAATACAAACATTAACTCGCCAACTACCTATAGATTTTATATACATATGAAATAAATAGATGGAAAATGACACAAAATTTTGCCTAAAAGTCAATATCAGGCTGTTACCAAGCAGGGCCGAATGCACGCTAAGGCTGCAAAACGAGTTATAAAACAAACCGACCACACTGTTCCTATTAACAATATATACAATATATATAATAGAAACTAAACAAAACACACAAAATATCCCAAGCCTAGCGCTAAGAACTCCACCAACCAACCTCCGAATGAGTCAATTATACCCCAACTAGATATGAAAAACAAACATATATGTACAGAAAAATATATAGAATTATGATCCAGACATAAAGTATATAACGATACAGACACTCAAGCATGTAACGTAAATAACTGATAAGACAAAGAACAGGTAGGAGCAAACTCACCTAATTTTCCTGGAACGCATCCAACTTTTTGCCTAGGGGATCCCTACACCCCACCCCTCCAGAAACTTGCTATAACACTAACCCTACCAGAACCGAATAAATATATATAACGAGCAACAGTTAGTGCCGAGTTATACCTCTATACAGTCATCTAAAGAAGAAAAAACCTATATAAACATAATAAACATAAAAAAATAATATAAAAATTAAAATGTTCATAACATATAAACTTACAATCTAGTCGGTAAGTATGGCGCCGAATGCCCTTCGCCCCATTCACCCTACCGTCCCCCCGTCCGTTTGGCTCCGCTCTTTAGCGCTGAATGCCAGAAGACTCCGCCCACCACCTGACTCAAGGTTGTACGTATGGCGCCGTCTGACCCCCAACCCTACCCCACCCAGAAGTGACTCTAAAATGCCGTTTTCGATTCCCTTTATACTACTGACATCTTACGTTCTCCCTGACTAATAAGAAATTTAGATCATTGGGGTGAACGTTATACAACAATGACGACAATTGACCTCCTAGTCAAATTCCATTGATACAATTATAGGGAGCTGATTTTGAGCTTCTCCACCGCACAAGAAATTCCTGGTCTCTGTACCAGAACACATGCAGCTCTACGATATGAGAAAGGGCTCCCCTTTCAATAATTTCCTAAACAAATTCCAGTAATTTACTTCATCAAACGCTTTTTTGGCATCCAAGAAGCACATAAAACCAGGAGAGTTTCTATTTCTGTAGTAATCTAATGTAAGTTTCAATACAAAAATAAAGCCCTAATCAAATAAATTTTGGCTGTGCAAACATACCATGCGCGTAGTCAAGATGACCACAAAGTTCAAAAGTAGCGGGGTCCCAACCGTCCGGTTGATACGCTCGACGTTGTGTTCTAGCAGTGTGAACAAGCAAAGGAATAACACGTTGGTACCACTTTCTTCCTAATCTATCATTGTTTTATATTTAGTTTGGGTCTGCGGTTATTTCTGTTCTTAAGTTTAGTCTGAACGTAAAGTGTCGTTCGGCCGAGGCGTCTGCACCAGCCACCCTGAACATCAAATGACAAAATTTGCAGCATGCGGCAAAACGCCCGTACGATCTCACAAAACTTTCAGAATCTACAAAACCTTGGAAAATGTTTTATGCAGACAAAACTTTGGAAGATAAATATTTCAAGCACGAATACAATACAAGAAATACGAGACAATGAATGGTTACGAAGAAACGAAGGAAACGTCATTGTTAACGTTTTACACAGCCTCCAACGTAGCGACTGGTTTTGATCGATGGTCATCTTGACATTGTACAGCGGAGATGGTGTCTGTTGACACAGTCATTATTGAGTATAATATTTGCATTGTTTGAGTTTAAAAAATGATATAAAGTAACACGGTATTTGGCTGGATTTTCGTCTGTGCAAAAATAAATAAAAAACTTGTTTTTGATCTTATTGCGAAGCTAAAATTCACCTGTCTAGAAGCAGGAATGACATAGTTTCTGACTCAATCATTCGTAGTGCAAGGCTTCTGATTTGCCCAAATTGAATGAAAGTGGAAATGGTGTGAATAGGTGCGTCGCTGCTGCCATGAGTTTTGAGGCCGATTTAAAGATAGAAAAGAAAGAAAAACGTTTATTCACGAGATGCCTCGTTGTATTCTTTACGAAGTATTTCTTAATTTTAAAGTACACATCAAATTCAGGTAGAAAGAAAGCGGTTTTATGATTGGAATGCAGGCGTGAATCATTCCTCTAGTTTGTACCGACATCAACCATCTTTGAAATTATGCAGACACTGTGAGTTTCATACAGAGTCAAAATATTATTTCGAGCGATCGCATAAGCTTTTAGAAGAGTGTGATTTTTTTTTCATGCGACCCCTAAATCTGGAAGCGCTGAAGCGTAGACAGAACCTTACTTTAACAGAGCAGTCGCTTGAAAATAGTGATCTAACCAGGACAAATGAGTTTAGACATCGCAAATAGTCATGTTGGCGTCATCAAAAGAAAAGTTATTCAAATACTACTGGGAGCTTTTTGATTCCCGGTTTATTGTGGACGTTACGTATAAACTTCCGATAGTCTTGCTAAAATACCCCTACGCGCATTTCAGCTGCATCACAACCACGAAACAATTCATCACATCTAGACATCATCGCTAATGTACTTAAACATTCACAGGTGTTCTGTATACGGCACTGTGACTGATACAACCATTTAATTTGATTACAACAATAACCCGTGCATGGCAGAGCAGGCGTTCTGGACAGCTCTGAGCGCCGTAGATGCAGCGGCAGACAGGTAGTGCTATGCTATGCGTACCGGTTGCCCTTAGTTCGGTAACAGGTGTTTGCCCGCAGCGATGCAGGTAACCTTCCTACCCATTCATGCCACAGTACCGTTGCTGCCCGCCCGGCCGCATGACATCACTGGTCATCAGTAATTATTAAAAAAATAGAACCTTCTAGGCAGAAGCAAGTAGACGACGAATGATCGGACATTTTGGTAATGCTACTAACAAACGGTCATACAGCATACGATAGAATTTTACTAGCGTTGGTCTGAATGACTATGCATTAGAGATAAAAATTCGACGAATTAGTCCACATTGTATATTAAGTCGCTATACCTATCCTTGTTGCTTTTATTTTCAATGCCGAAGAATTTAATCAAACACACCACTCATGTTTTTCATGTCTTTCTGATTTTCCCTACTGCAACCTCAGTAACCTATCGGATCTAGTCGAAGGTCACTTTCCAGCCCAGCCATTTAAATTTTAAAGGGACCACGTATTGTGTCATGATTAGAACGTGTTCTAGGTTCAATCAACCTCATTTGATGTACATAAATGTTAGTTAGAGATTGTAATAGCTATTTTAAATATTACATGCTCTATATGCTGCATGAAAATACCATCATTGATGAATAATCAATTGTTACAACTGCCTAGATGATTTAATTGCAAGGTCATCCAGTTTTTATGATGCCTGCCAGTAAACTTCAATTTTACCCCCGACAGATGTGTAATATTTAAAAATATGATTCACTGGATGAAATTAGGTATTTATTTTCTATAATTTCACAGAAATGCGAGATGATAATGTAGTTATTGCATAAACTATATGCGATAGGGGATGGGTACAACCCAGCCCATCCCATTTATAGGTTCCAACAATATTGCATACTTCTCTTCCAATTATAAGTTCACCTAACTAAAGAACTCCAAGTCCCAGCAAAAGCTGTAAGAAAATATTAATTCATGGTTGTCGAAACTATCGAATCATATTTATCGTTTATACATTAATTGACTGTTTCCTAATTCTTTTAAGGTCGATCGTAGACTTCGACCCTCGGCCGTCTCTGACGTTCCACTATATGTTGTATAGTTTAGAAATTTGCTTTAGATTTTAACTGTATTTAGATGTTGTTTCTATTTAATTTATCCCAAACTTGGTGTGGTCTGGGAGATCAGACATTCTTCTAAGTAAAGGTAAGTTGGCAACATAAATAATGTATTATGTTTTGCAAAAATCGTTGTTGACAAGTGTGTGTGCCACGAACAGCTGGTTGTCAGAAGCAGGCAAGTTGGTGCCGCTCTGGAGGGTGTAGCTGGGCCTGCAAGTTGTGACACCACCAATTGTCACCTGATTAACTTTCCATATCACAGTAAAAGTCTTTCTCCAGAACTTCTTCAGTCACAAATTTGATGTAAGTCATTTTCTATGACAAGTTAACTCGTTTCCATCAGGCTGGAGATAATATTCGTGGTATTTATGTTTGGCGCAGGCTAGCAAGCGCGGTGGAATGTTGCGAGCTGGCTGCTCAGTGTATTGGGGGATTAGGGGAACAGAATTTGTGACTAGTTATAGAATGGTGATTTGTCTACGAAAATAGGCCATTGTCACAGTTTAAAAGTAGTCAATGGTGACTGGTATAAAGGAATGATTTAAAATGCCCCATAATATATTTAATCCTTCTTATTTGTAACCTGACCTCTGTAAATATTTCTTTGTCATTTGCTATTCAATTCCATTTGCATGATCACATTTATAATGTTAGTTCAATTTCTTAAATCTCTGCTAATTTAACATTTAGTCTTAGAGTAGCTGAGTTGTCATTACAGGGGCACACCTTCTTCAAACTTACACTAAACCACAAATGGTTAGTTGCCAAACAGGAAAGGTTGCCAATTTCATCATCAAAGAGTGATTTGACCTTAGATTCACTAACAAATCTAACTGTGCCTTGGCTATGTTCTCAATCCTCAATAAATATTTCTGGCTACACCTCAAGACAACCATTCTGATGCACCTAGTGAAGTTGTGCTAATCTGCAAATAACAGGTAATGGGTTACAATGAGTGGCATAGTGTTTGCACTTGTTTACATACTGATTATTAACCAATATTTTTGCTTCATGCAATTTGCGTTTGTTCACGTACGGTTTATTAACTGTTCATCAACCATTTGTATGTGCCCTGTGCTGAACAGCTACTGTGTCTGCAAAGTGTAGAGGCCAGTGGGTTGACAAACCCTTAGATGCCTATGCCACCCTGTTGGAAGTTCTGTCAACTACTTCATTGACATGCCTAGAACAGACTTCAAACCATATGATTTCATCTTTGCCAAAGTGTAGGAATAGCACCATTGGTCAGGAAGGATTGAGCCATTTGAACCTGAAGCCAATGGAAGACCCCCCAAGAAGTACCCTATTATTTTTTATAGCACCAGAGAAACAGGCAACCTCAAAGCAGAAGACTTGTTCCCCTACCATGAGAACAATGAACATTTTGGCAAGCTTTGGAAGCAAGGATTTTTTAACATGGGTCTCTGGGACCTAAACATTAAGAGCAACAGGATCTTGCAAAAGGAGGACAAGATCCTGCGAGAGTAGGGCGGGATCCGGAAAGAGAAGGACTGGATCCAGCTAGAGGAGGACGAGATCCAGGAAGAGGAGTAGGACGGGATCCAGGAAGAGGAGGAGGACGGGATCCAGTAAGAGGAGGACGAGATCCAGCAAGAGGAGGACAGGATCCAGCGAGAAGAGGAATCACTGCCAAACTCACCTTGCACTGCCCTCAATGACTGCCTTGACTTTGGTGCTTCCAGGGTGCATGGTGGGCTGGTTGTTGCTGGTGCTCAGGGCAGCAGTTTTGCAAAGGATGAGGCTGGTGATGGCGCAGATAATTCAAAGGAACCTTGTGCTTTTTGTGGATGCTGCTCGACTGTCAAGTCTATTGATTGTCATGACTGTGGTGTTTTTTTTTCACCCAGACTCAGAGTGTGTAGGTCTGAAGAGAGTTGTGATAGACTTCTGGAGGATGGAGAACATGCAATTACTTATCATTGCATTCAGTGCAGGTGTAGCCAACATAAAAGAAGAACTTCTGTTGGCAGTATTGACTCCCTAGTTGGTAAGTCTGCCTTTAATCAACTGGTTGTGATGGTTGGTGCTTTTGATCCCAGGTTTGAGAGCTGATGAGCAGTACACAAGCTGCCCAGAACAATGATTGTACACCTAATGCTCCTGAGCAGGCTGCTCCTGAGCTTTTTTCCAGGTTTGCCCATCTTAATGAAGTTGTTCGAGAAGAGGTGCGGGAGGTCCAGGGGGAGATGAAACTAAAACATAAAGTAATTTTAATCGGCCTGGGTGAGATGGTAGGTGATGTAAAGACTGGTTTTCAGGGCGTGGTGAGACGTCTGATTGGGTCTGAATGTGATCTGCACAAGGTCCATAGTGTAAACAGACAGATTGGACTGTTCAGAGCAAAGATCTATGACAACAGTGCAAGATTTGAAATTCTGTTGAATGCAAGGGAATTGAGAGGTATGGACGGGTGTGAAAGCTTATTTTTTATTCAGAGGGATCTTACGTACAAAGAACAGCAGGAGTTGTTCAGGAAGAGGAGCCTACTGTGGGCAAGGGAGGAGCATGGAGCTGGCTCGGCTGTAGTTTGTGTTGCCAGGCAGCGTGGGGAGAGGGGGCTTGCAGCTCCTGGTGCAGGTGAAAGCAGTTATGCCAGGGTGGTGACCCGCACTGCTTTCCGTTGTGGTGCTGCTGCGACTGGTCGTGGTGTTGCTGCAGGTGGTCCTTGTGCTGCTGCTGCAGCTGGTCATGGTGCTGCTCCTGCAGCTGGTTGTGGTGCTGCTGCAGCTGGTCATGGTGCTGCTGCAGCTGGTTGTGGTGCTACTGCTGCAGTTGGTCATAGTGCTGCTGCAGCTGGTCGTGGTGCTGCTGCAGCTGGTTGTGATGCTGCTGCGGCTGGTAGTGTTGCTGCAAAAGGTGCTGGTGTTGTTGTAGCTGGTGGGAGTGTTACTTTGTCTGACTGTGGTCCTGCGGTCGTTGGTCGTGGTTCTGATGTTGATGGTTGTGGTGTTGCTGCGTCTGGCTCTGGGGCTGCCGCTAGCCGTCGTGTTGCTGAGACTGGTCAGGGTGGTGGTGGTGGTGGTACTCCCAATCGGATTGGTGGGGCCGCTGGGTCAAATGATCAACATTTTCTCCTGCGCTGAGCTCCAGCAGTTTTTTCAAGTGAAAAGTATGGAAAATATAATTAAATACACGCATTCATTTACACATACAGTTTAAACTTGATCCACCTTGTCAAAATGTATAAGATCATCAAACATCAGCTCAGCAAGAACTTGCTTACAGTGAGTGTTATGTCATCTGCACAACATCAGCAGCCTATTTTGGCTCCATCAATTTTTGAGAGTCCCTGTGTTTGTCTGTCTTGCATTATGACTTGAATTGCAAGCTTGATTGGCTGTTGTTTAGTCGAGGTTTCTGGGTTTTCTGTTGTAAGAAGAGATTCACATAGTGGAGTGAGAAAACAGTGTTTGCATGTATTCAAAAAGCCCACTCAAGTATGAGGAGGTTAATCTGGACTTACCAAATGTAGCAGCGGTATTTCTGGTTCAACTTGATCTTTAAATTTTGGCTGTTATCTGACCTACATCATGTAGTGATCAGAAAATCTTGATGCGATTAATTGGATTGGTGACATCTGTATTTGTTGGGAGGTGACTAGTTCTAGAGGTGGTTATGTTGGAGATTTCAAAAGTTAGTGCAGGTAGAAAATATTGACTTGACTGATGATATGTGTTTGAATTGTTTTGCAGCTTGTGGTTTGTATCCGTGCCTGAGGGAGTCAATTTTTTTCTTGGTCGACAATATTCTGCATTTATATTTTACTAGCAAGCAAGATCTTGTTGCGGATGTTGAGGTTTTGGCTCCTTTTCTGAGGTTTTCTCACTTGCCTTGCATTTGTGATTATTTGTTTTTGAATGTCCTGGAGCCTGATGGTTCAATACACCAAGCTTGGATGTATTGCTGGCACTGAAGTAACTATGGTGCTATTTTCAAAGCAGTCAATAATTGATTGGCCTCATGAATTTGTCTACTTGGCCGTTTGTGAGCCATATAGTGTGTTTGTCAGTATACTGAGAAAACTGATAGACTCACATGTGCCTCTTGCTAGAGACTCGCCTTGGGTACCATGGTCTGTCAGGCCTTAGACTCACATGTGTGCCTCTTGCTAGAGACTCGCCTTGGGTACCATGGTCTGTCAGGCCTTCCCACAGGTTGAAGGGGAGAAAAGCAAATGTGTGGAAGGAGTACAAATTTTCTTGGAGGTTTGGCAGGAATGACCAAATAATTTTATCACTAGCTATCTTTCTTGATCTCAACTGTCTGTTTTGAAATCCTGTTCTATTCAGTTGATCTCAGTTAGAGGAATACCTTATGAAATGGTTATAGTGACTCCCCAAAAATGTTCCATGCTTACATACAATGGAAGAAGAAAGGTCGTCTTGGTGTTCGACCACTTTAGGATGCAGGCAAAAAAATGGTTTATAATCCACCAGAAGTAAATGAGCTCCTGTTGTCCATTTTTGCTTTTGTATTTAGAGTGGATGTACCTATCAATCTTGCTCATTTTCAGTTGTTTGATTGTAAAATAAAATAAGCCTTCTATATGATCTTGGAATGTCTTTGATATTCTATCTGGGCTTGATGTAAGTTTGGCAATGGGCATGGATGCACTTTGTCAAAGTTGCTGAGGGAGTGTGCTGTGCAACTGACACAGCCTTTCTTCATAATCTTTAACCTTTCTCTGCAGAGTGGATTGCTCCATGATGCATGGAAGGGTTCATTAGTTATTCCAATTTTTAAAAGCAAATCTAAATATGATCCCCTTACCTATTTTCTAGTTAGCTTTACCTCTGTTTGATGAAAGTTGATGTAGAGGATTATTGCTGCTGAGCTGGTTGACTATTTAGAGTACTACAAGCTCCTTTCTTCCAGCCAGTTTGAATTTAGGAAGGCTAGATTAATGGAGGATCAGAAGTTGCTGGTCTATTCAGATGTAGTTTAAGTCTGTTGATGCTGGCTTGGTTGTGGATATGGCTATGCTTGATTTTTCAATGGCATTTGATGTATCCCATCCCATTTTGCTGGTGAAGTTGCAGGCTCTTGGAGTCTCTGAGATTGTGTTGAGATGGATTGGTAGTTAACTTGATTCTCAAATTAGGTGTTGGGGTTGATAGCAAATAGTGTGCCTAGGGAAGTTTGGAGTGGGGCTCCTCATGGCTCAGTCTTTGGTACAACCTTCTTTCTGATATGTTAACTGTTTGACAGATGACCTTGTGTCTAAGTTTGGCACGTTTGCTGATGATTTGAAAATTTATGTGTTCAATGTTATGATGTTGGTGAAGTGTCAGCTTTGCCGGGGTATCTTGACAGTGTATTCTAGACTGCATCTCCATGGAATTTGGCATTGAACCATAGAAAGTGTTTTATTGTTTCAAAATGCATTTTTTGGGTTGATTGGTCTTGGTGCAGATCCTTGTATGCTTAGGGGGTGGGGGTTGCTCACATTGGTTACTCACCCTAGTTGCTTCAAGACTGCTCCACACCCTAGTGAAACCAGAGTGCAGTGTTAGAGAGAAGGCACAAATGCCACAGTAGACCAGAACTATGAAAGCACAGCAAAATAATGGGACTGAAGTAATCTTAAAATTTGTGCATCAGGAAATGTCAGGCATCACTAAAAAAATCAGCTTTTCTCACATTCTTCCAGACAAATTATGCTTCATCAGCCTTGTCAGAATCTAAAACTTCATCATACATAAGATCAGCAAAGACTTGCTTAGAGTGGGTGATATCTGTTAACTGCACTCTGTCAGCAGGCAAGTTATTCCACACACCAACATATATCAATCACACAGAAGGACCTACTTCAGACATCAAAAGAGCAAGAAGGTAACACCAGCTCTAGAAAATGACCTCTAGTGCAAAATTTTCCAGTATTTGATCAGGTCTTCTTTATGAAGCTGACCCTTAGCTCAACAGAAGAAAAATACAGGCTCCTCAATCAGCCACCATAGTCCACATCAGAAAGTCTATCAATGTTTTGGTCCACCTCCTCTAGATAAATTTGGGCAGCCTGTAGTCTCCACAATATCTGGTGTTCCAAATACAGGATTTCTGTTAATAAGTGGATGAAGATTCAAAATATAAGAACAGCTTAAACTCTTGGGACATGCAAACAGTTCATCTCAAGGTAGTTTATCTAAACAAACAGATTTGCCAAACCACCAGCCTCTGCAGCCATCACATGAATATGATGAAAGAATTGGAGACCGGTATCCACACTGACAACCAAGTCTAAATGTACAGTGACATACTTCAATGTTCTACATTTCAGGACATAGCAACTGGCTAACTGGAACTGGAGTATCAAAAAATCAATGCAACCTCCATAAAAGCACAGCACAATACAGTTGTCCGGATTCAATCCAAGGTTCCATCTCCTTGCTTGAGTCAATTGCATGCAACCCATTTTGAAGTGACTTGATACCTGGAATTGCAGTCTCAGTATCCTTACATGAGCATCTTGGTAGTCATCAGCCAATGCCTTAAACTTCCATGAAAAACCACTGCAGATGTGATTAACATAGATCATGATCAATAGTGAATCCTGAGGAACACCGCTGGCCACATCAATTGAGCTGCTCACTCTGCCAGAGCGGAATGCGGAGATTCATGCTATCAAAGAATGTCAAAAGTCCAGCATTATGACATCCTCAATGTATCCCTCATTAAACCACCTCACAAGGTGATTGTAGGTCAGCAGCAACTTGTCCTCAGTACAACAATTTCTCTGTAAACTGTACTGATGAGATAACAAATGATTCTTGCTCTCAAAATACCCAGTCAACCGGAATTCAATTATTCTTGCCATTTATTTGCTGCAAACCAATGTTGCTTACAGGTCTGTAATGCAGAGGGTTGGTGATAGACTTGACCTAGAATATTAGAACAAGCAGCAATTGGAACAACAAAGAGGTATGGAGAGCTCATCAATACAGCCCCTCAGCAAGTGTGGACGGAGGCTGCATGGAACACCTAACCTTGAGAAGTCGACATCTAACATACTTCCCACAAAGGCAGGAAAGGGGCTGGGTTGGTTTGAGTTGTACTAACAAAAGCTCCTGAAAGAGGCAGCAAAGACTCAACACATCCTACTGGGATCCTGTTTTATCTCACCACATGGCAAGCACAGAAGACCAATAGCCCATGGGGGGCCAGAACACCAGGCATGAGAGGTTTGAAATTATTGATGAGGGACAGCAAGACTGATATTTGAAATGCAGAACTGAAAAATCTTCACTCACTAGAGAATAGCTGAATTTTTGCCTGCTTAGGTCAACTCTTTGTCACATGTCAGGCACTATCTTGACTTCTGTTCTTGTGTGTGGAATCTTGGCTAAATATGTCCAATAATGCTCAAATCTGTTCAGAGGAGGTGGACCAAACAGTGACATGGCATCCTAGGTGTCCTAACATGACAGGCTGATGGCTCTAAATTTGTTCTCTATAAAGGGCAGGCTGATAAGAAGTGACCTCATAAAGCATTGAAGAATTCTGTGTTCTTATACAGAGGGTTATGATTTGTCCATTCTGTTCCAGAGGTTGCTGGATGGTAGGTCACTGGGATATCTGCACAAGCTCTTGGTGCCCCATTGCTCTGTGGATATAACAAGGAGTTTTATTTAGTGTTTGGTGCAATATAATATGGAATGAGCTGCTTGCAGTTGTTGTTGAACAATCTGTTATTCTGCCTTCAAGATGAGATTGGACGAGTGTTTTGGGAATCGGTTGTTAGAGTGCTAGCGGTTTGCTGTGTTCTCAGTTTTGTGTAGTGATGTCTTGTTGCTTGTTTTTATTTATTTTGCTTTTTATTTTTTACTTTGTTTGTGTTGTAGTTGTGCATAGTGTTTTTATGTATGAGTGGCTTTAGGTATGCTTTCTGAAGTTCAATGGTCTCCATATCTTCCAGCATTTTCCTGAATGTTGTTCTCTGAACTCTTTCTTGTGCTAGCTCTTTGGACGATCTGGCATGCTGGACCCTTGGGGGGCTGCAATGGCAAAATACAAAGCTAAGAAACATTCCTGCATTTACTGTAGGCCCTACTAGTTTAGACACCACTCAGTCATGTTATGACAAGTTTGACATACATGCAAACCTACTTTGTTAGTATAATGATGCTCCTGCTTTAACTGCAGGCTTAAATATGTATAGTAATTACTTGGTCAATATGATGATCCTTGGTGCTACTCCTCTTATTCCATAAATGATACAAGCTCACAATCAGAGCAGTATACTAGCTGATGTACAACTATGAATAGTCAGGTGCTCAAATCAGGTAAAAAGTACTATCCTACAGTATAAAAGTATAATAAAATTTCAACCAAGACCAAACTTCAAAGTTTGAGGTTTTGTTTTGAGTAAAAATTAAACAAACATTAGCAATAATAAATGGTGACCAAGATAGCTGGACAAGAAAGTTGTCTAATGGTGCCTAATCTTGTCATGGGCTCTATAGAGGATGCCAAGACATTGATGGTATATGTAAAACCCTTATACCTTTCTTGCTCTTTGAAGTATCAGTTGGCAGCCATTGGTAATTAGATTATAAAGGACACAGGTTTTCTTAATCATTTTTTTCCATTAATCATAGAGCCCAAAGCAATAACTATGTACCGTTTCTGATTATCTCTGCAACCACAACAGTGCAATTATGTTAATATTGCTGCTCATCAAGCTGAATAACACAAGGGAATAATGTTGTAAAGTGTGTCTTTGAGGTTCCTCTGCAAAAAGAATGGCCAGTTGAACAGAAACAATAAGTAAACTTTGCTTCTGATACAAGGGTGATATCTGGTTATCTATGAAGATGACCTCTGAACTAAATGAAGAGACATTACTTTGGGCCTGTAAAATATTAATTAGTACTAAACTCAGACTTTTAAGATGACTTTACATCATGACTGAATATGAAAGGAAGGAAAAATTTGTCAGCTATAAAAAGAGTACAGCATATCCATATGTATATTCCTCCCATCTCCTGTCAGTGAACCTATGGGATAGATATTCCTGTTGAATAGTGAAATGTCTAATTTTACTTCATTATTTGAAATATTGCTTTGAAATTGTTGAGAAACAAAAGTTTCTTGGGCCCATTGCCGTATTGTGCTTCAGATGATTAGTGACATGAGGGATGTTCTGAGTGGAGTTTCTCAGGGTTCAGTCTCGTGTTCAGTCCTCTTTCTCATTTATGTTACTTTTTTGACTGATGGCCTTTTATCCAAGTTTGGCACATTTGCTGATGATTTTAAAATTGATTTGCCTTTGCAACGTCATGATGTTGTTGGTGGTGTGTTTGCTTTGCAGGGGACCTTGACCAAGTATTTTGGACTGCATCTTCATGGAATTTGTCATTGAACCGTAGCAAGTGTGTGGTTTTAAGTTGCAGAAGACATTTTGCTGGATGGACTGGTCCCGGTGCAGAGGCTGTTTACACTCTTGGAGGGGCTCGTTTGGAGTTTGTATAAGTTCAGCGCAATTTGGGAGTTCATGTGTATGTTGGTCTCAAGTTTCATGGCTATGTCAGAGAAGTTGAGACAAGCTGCTGGTCTCTGTAGTGATTTGTTTTGGTAAAATGTGAGCAGAAGCCTGGATTTTATGGTCACATCTTTGTGATATGTCATGCCCATTCTTGGTTTCTGCTCCTGTGTGTGGATTCTTGGTTATGTTTAGG
>SDVV010018357.1:0-13777 GCA_016164225.1 Gammarus roeselii
TTCTGCGCGAACCCCCGTCCCCGGCTTGAGTCTAGTCGCATGAGTTGCACCCTACCCCCCGCCCACCAAAATGACTCTAGAATGCCGTTTTCGCACCCTTCTACACTACTATCATATATCAATGAATGCATAAAGGGTTACCATACACTGCCAAATACATTAATACTTAGGCAACCTAACCTATTCCAACCAAGAGTCATTTATTTTTATTCAAGTTTGATGCTTATGAATGATATTGATATGTAAAAATCTCTCCACTAGGGTTGTATATTTAACATATTATTAGCAGTTTGAATACTTTCTCCAATTTGATTGAGCAAATAACCCTTTGCAGATGTTTAGATTCAGAATTTTATAGATATCTCTGTTTCATGTTTGGATGAGACTCAGCAGGTAGGATCCAAGAGAACTAATGCACTTCAATTTGTTACACTTTTTTAATGTGGATTATCTTCACGGTATGTTATGTTAAAAGAACTAATCATCCTATCCTAACCTAACCTAACCTATTGTATCTAAGAAATTGTTTTTTTTTCAATCGAATTTTCATGCTTGCATATGATTTTTCAGTGTTTTAGGATTAATGCATAACAAATATCTCCACATGTCACTACATTTTGGTCAATCCTTGGCAGTTTGATAGACACATCCGATTCTGAGCTAGTAAATCATCATAAGCCTAACCTGACCTTATGTATGATACCTAACCTAACCTTATGTACGGTTTTCAGTCATTGATTTATACAATGCATAACAAATATCTCCACTTGACTCTACATTTTGATCTATCCTTTGCAGTTTTGATACGCACTTCCAATTTTGATCTAGGAAATTTCATCTGTTTTCATATATAATTTCGTCATTGTTTCTTGATTTTTGATTTGATACAATTCTAAATCATTTCCACATGATATTCGCACCCATCAAAAACTTAACCTAACCTAACCTGACCTTATGTATGCTACCTAACCTTACCTTATGTACGGTTTTTCAGTCATTGATATATACATATGAACCCTCCTCCACACGATTCTTTATATAACTTGCACCTAATTATTTCTACTTCGCGGTCAATCTCGACTCATCTTTGTTACCAGAGAGGACAGATTACTTAACCTAACCTAACATAACCTAACCTAACCTTATGTATGGTTTTCAGCCATTGTTTTACACATATGAACCCCTTCACACGGTTTTAATAAAACTTGCACCTAATTATTTCTACTTCGCGGTCAATCTCGACTCATATATGTTAGCAGAGAGGTCAGATTTTCAATCTAAGATGGATTTAATGTTACAAATAATTCATATTTGTTTCCATCATCATACAAACGGGCACTTCATCTCATACTTAGACCCTACCTGTCGAGTCTCATCCAAACATGAAAAAGAGATATCGATAAAATTCTGGAATCTTAACATCTACAAAGGGTTATTTGCTGGATCAAAATATAAAAATCTATTCAAATTGCTAGTAATATGTTAAATATACATCCCCAGTGGAGAGATTCATACATATCAATATCATACATGAGCATCAAACTTGAATGAAAATACATGACTCACGGTTAAAATAGGTTTGGTTGCCTAGGTATTAATGTATTTGACAGTGTTTGCTAACCCTTTTTGCATTCATTGATATTTGATCTATGTTGTCGTACATTGATATATATTTCGCTAATTATGTACCTTAGACATGGTTCATTTCCTAGATCTTGTTGCCTGCGGATCTTACATCACAGATCTGTAGAAAATATAATAGAGTGGATTTATTCAATATTCGTTTTAATAGACGAAAAATAGACGAAACAGACGAAAAACAACACATCCACCTCTACAAAAAAATCTTATTCCAACAGTACAACAGTACATAAAGATTGTTAACGGTTCACCACCCATAACAATCACTGACATATGCGGGAATCTTACATAAACGTTTTGAATTCTACAGTCTACTAACGAGCGATCACCTAACATCACCTGAAACTAGTCGATATTACTGGGCATGTAAAAAACAAAGTGAAAAAATATATATACATGCAGGCACACAATCTGCTAAAGATTGGTACAACTACAGAGACAAGTGGTTAGATTTGATATGAAAAACCCATTAATCAATAAAGAAACATATAACGTAAGTATGAAACCGGGGAAAAATATAATCTTTGGTTAGATTAGGTTAGGATGGGTTAGGATTACGACCCTCTACAATACAAACCTGTAGTGAAAAATGATATAGTGGATCTGTTGAATGCTCAAATAAGACAGATATTCTGAATTGGAACCCAATTCCATAACCAAGCCTGTATTAATCAAAAACTTCTAAGTGTACAACTCCAAACGTATCATAAACATTTATAGAAGTAAAATATGCGGGAATAGGCGTTAAGTAAAGACATGCGAGTGGATAACATAATTGAGATGATCATTTAATTATTGGATAATTTTAACACTAACACTCAACACAAAACCGATAGATCAACTCGCCAGGACGACATGGAAGCGGAATCGAGAGGTAAAACATATCAATATTTTGGATCATTACATTTAATTAAGCGTGTTTCGTACCCAACATTCCATGAAAAATAGGCGAATTAATGCCTGAAGTAGATATATTCTTCTGATAACCAATCAAAACATGTAACAACAACTATAAAATAGCCAAATAAGATTCTCAACTCTACCCTAACCGACAATTATTGACTATTATATACGGTGTATCCTACCACACCCAGAGCATAAATCCTATTCCAAAATCTTACATGATCTGGTTCATGACTAAGATCATATACTAACATACAAGCCCTACCAAAAATATCTGACATTTAACACTGAGTTAATGCGAATAATGTTATTTTTACTATGATACCTGTTCAAATCTCTAACAGATTTCCTATACCTAACTTATGCTATGCCTCTAGCAGGACAAAATATAAGCCCACTGTGTCATAACAAGGGAATCTACAATGCTTTACTAGGTCACTCCTCAGCAATCTTCCACTGATATATAACAAATTTAGAGGTAAAACACAGTCACGGTACACTACTTCAGACATACCTTGCATCTGTTTAACCCATCGTCTCTGAACAACGTCGAGCAAAGTCACATCCTGGACATAACCAAGAATCTATACACATGTGCAGTGGTCAAGAATGGGGCTGACATGAGTCTCAAAGAGTGTGGCCATAAAAAAGCTTTGCTTCTGTTCACTGATGACTCAAGTAAACCCCTACAACGATGAGCAACTTGTCGGATAACCTCTCTAACAAACCCATGGAACTTAAGATCGACGTCTACAAGAACGTACATAATTCACGTTGAACATGGATGAAAATCAAATGACCAACAAAGAGTGTAAACCACCTCTACACCAAGACCCATCCAGCCAGGAAATCGCATTCTAAAACGTTACACTATACACTTGCTAGAGATCAATGACGAAATTCCACATTGATGCAGTACGGACTTATACCTCTCAAACATACATTCCAATTATTATCGTGGAAATAATAATACAACAACAACAATAACTATAAAACAGCCTTCTAAGAATCTCTACACTGCTCTTATTCTCGTCAAAAAATGTAATACATTATGGTATTTAATATAGTAATCATAAATAAACGTAAACGCAACGAGCTTTTGCCTATGAGAATCTCTAACTCCTCTTAAACATTGAAGAATAGTCCTTCAATAAACATACAATACCCTAACTGCAATTCCAAGTTTGTAACAAATCGAATATTCTATATCTGTAATAACCACGTCAAATATTGTACCAGGATATTAGAAGATATATAAAACACTAAAATTATACAACTTGTTACTAAATTATACCTGAAATAATGCTTTACATCACAGATACAAGCGTAGTATATCCTAATATTATTAAAATTGTGTAAAAATTCCCAATACCCTGCATCGAAGATAAAAATTCAACAGCGAACACACAAAACTGAAAGACCCGTACTGAAACTCACGAGTTATTACAAAGCAAAAAGAATAATGAAATAACCGACCAAATTTTTCCTGAAATAGTGTACTATATGCACGATGCAAACCTAAAATAGCCTAAATTCCTAAAACTGTATGAGATAACTATTAAAAATTCCGAAAACAAACCAAATTCAACATAAATCAACCGATCATTACTAAGTATACATAACTTAATATGATAACTTACCATAAATCCATATCGTTCATCTACTATGGCTATTGGAACATCGCGTTAATGGAATACCGATATATTTGTTTCAAAACTGGGTAATGCGTTATGAAGTAAACGGAATCTCGTAACGAAGCTACATCATCCTAAGAAATATATACATAAACCCGCAAACTGCCAAACAAATAAACCATACTATCCCTATAGATATTATATGCATATAAAATAAATATATTGAAAACACAAAACATAGCCGATATTCAATATCAAGCTGGTATCAAGCATCCCACCGCCAAAAAACTCCATACACAAACTCCGAATGAGACAAATATATCACGACTAGATAGGAATACAATCATATATGTTCAGAAAAATGTATAGAATTATAATCCAGACATGAATATGTAATGAAACATACTCTCAAACATAGCAAACATGATACGGAAGAAAGTTATAAGACAAAGAATAAGTAAGAGCAATCTCACCTAATTTTTCAGAAGCGCATCCAACTATTTGCCTTGTGGTGTCCTCAAGCGCACCCCACTAGGAATTTACATCTTGAAAATACTATCGAAGGATTGTTTCAGTCACCTGTTACATGGCATAATTTTTCTATGTGTGCGATAGAGAAAAAACGATTGAAGGAGTTACTGCAGAAGTAATTAACAGAGCGAAGGGGTACTGATAAAAAACAAACGCAGAAAATAACAAGAATCAAATTAAATCTATGCCACGTGTAAATTATTCAATTGAAGAAATGATGCCAAGGTTGAAAAAATCATTATGAACGTGTCCGGACATCAACATTCGTGCAAGCAGAATATGTGGGGAGTCTTAACCTTTAATGAAGCATGTAAATTATTATCAATAAACTCTATCATATAAAATGAATGTTGTCATTACCCCAAAAACATTCAGAGAATCCAGCATTGAAAAAATGCATACATGCAACATGACATGCAACGAAGTGCAATACAATATGCTCAACATAGAAATGCTAATACTTATATGAAAATAAAAATATATAACCTATTAACTATCGAATAATCCGAAAAGCTATTAATCTTTCCGGTTGCTAAAACCCCTTCCTTCGCGTTGCCCCGCCTTCGCCCGTTAGGCTCCGCCCACCTTCGCTGGTGCGTCAAAGGTTGCAGCTTTGTGCTCCCTTCCCCCCTATCCACCCAAAAGTGACTCTAGAAAGCGGCTTTCGTCGATATAATAGCTACTGCCAATGTTTGTGTTCCATATCATTCAAATTATGTTGGATCATTTTCGCCTCTGCTGATTTATTTGCATTTTTCAAGTTGTCAAGACTCATTAATACTTTCCTGTTGCTATTATAAAGAGTACATGATAACCGATATAAACTGACTAAATTACGCTTTATTCTTATGTAATTTATTTTGTTTCGCGAGTCTCTGCTTGTACCCGTCCCCCATATCAAATAATTTGTCCAACAGTGCAAACTTTTTAAAATAGTAGGGTTTACCATTGAGCTTACATTTTTTTATCGGAATTGCATTGTTAAAAAACTTGTCACAATCATGACGTTTGAGATAAGATTGTGATTATGTTTTTTCCCTATATCCTTAGCAAATCAAAAAAGTCCATGATATCCAATTGCAGATAAAGTGCTCAAACTTTCGCAACAAAACTGGCCTCAATACTCATCGCATATTTCTTGTAAAATCCTTTCAAATCAGCCAAACTACAGTGTAGGCTGATGCTTTGTTGTTATTGTTTTTCAGTTTTACAATAATATTACGCGTCACAAATATATGAATCTTAGCTAATATTTGGGGTTTCATCGACCGTATTGGATGGTCAAAAATGAATCCATGTGCCATCTTGTAGTCGTGTGTCAAGCTGATCATTATATCGGAATTATTCGATACAGGAATCGACTACAAGATGGCGCAAGCATCCACTTCTGTTAATACAATTAATTAAAATATGTCCCTTACTTTCAATTGTAATATAATTGGCAGAACCACCTTAAACTGTTGAATTGATGCGTACACATAATAACCCGATCCTCCCGTTTGGCCCATTTGGATATACCCTGGCAGCAGGTTTAGGTCATTTCGCCCCAATAGGTTTGATCGAGATGCTCTCGATAGCGTCCGGCCTCTATAAGTCACGGGCAGCTGGTTCACACTATTTTTGCACGTAAATTGCAGCTGTATCTCTACTGAAACAACAGCTAGCTGGTCATGTCAGAGGGACGTCGTCACGACCGCACCAATAGTGAATCATGTCCTGTCATTTTGTTTAGTTCTTTTAAGACACCAAACCACCTCGATGACTCAATAACCTGGCGGTCAACTCAAACATTATCGTCAGGAGATCAAATAATCAACCCTGATTATCATCGGTGGTATAGTGTAATCAGCTGATTGTGTTTAAACAAAAACCGACGTTTATCGGATAATTAACGCCAAAACGACGTCAGGAGCGACCGTTTTTGTAACGATTATGTAACCGGTTGATATAGTGAGTATATTGAACGGATAAAAAATTTGGAAATGGACAGAAGTATCATTTAAATACCGTATATTTCTGGTAAATTCTCCTATGATTGACGTGTGTTTATCTTTTGATTCTGGTCTTTCTTAGATGTTAGCCACCACGCTGTTGGTAAACTATCATGTGATTAACGTGTATTTATCATGTGGTTGTGGTCATTTTCAGCAGTTGATCACCAAGCTGGTGGAAACTTATCGTCGGCTATAGGTTAATTGTCCCTTAACCACTATGAAATTAACGAGAAATGCGGATGAAAACACATCATCTGCAGTAATCAGTGGATGCGTTTCACATCGACAGACTAGTCTGCTATCAACAATTAATGTTGGCACTGGTCACAAGCACATGGAAACATTGATTGCCGGTCATCTCCATATTTTTGATCGATTTTATAGGTGTTCTGCACCGGTTAAGAATATTACACAGGGATAGCTCAATTCAGCACAGTAAGTCACAAATTTGTTAATGAAAATATACGGAAAATAAGAAATTCGTTACCTCACAGGGGTAAATAAAATTGAATGAATTCACGTCATTTATATTTGGGCGATCAATCATTGTAGTCGCCGAGCTTTTTTTTTTCCGGCATGAAAATAATTTGATGAATATCAGTATTACTGATAGCAAAATCCACACAAACAGTTGACTGTTTCTCATTTTGTAAGCTTACACATAAGTGTGGCAGAACATTAAAAACCACCCATACTAATTTTCGAACACAAGCAATATTCCGGTGTACATGAAAAAAATAATCACAGCACAGTCAATACAATTTGAAGTTCGCCTTACCGGAAACATAAGTTTTGTTGATAAATAATATGTAAGCAAGTTATAAGGATAATGAAGTTTGTGTGTATGGCTAAGCGCATTAAGGTAATAAGGTGACAAGTGCTTGCAATAGATTGGATGAAAAGAGAATGATATAGGAGAGAGGAAATTGGACGCGGTCCCATAGAGACCTGTTTCTGCAAGCATCAACCTTTTGCAAAACGGTTGGATCCGTAAAAGCCAAATTTGATGCAAGCTGGAGTAAGTGATGAGTTCAACATGAAGCTGGTGTCGATGCTGATGGATTGTGGCGTATGGCGGTAGACAAAAAGGGAGAAATCTAGGATTAGAACACTACATTCCTCTGACTTTTATTAAGATTTAATGCACCGTACGTACCTCATGGATGAGGACGAATGAGATCATTGTTTTTTATTTGTTGACTCGTGGAACAGAGGTTGTTCCTAATTGTTGATTTCGGGATGGACGAGAAAATTTTGAGGACTTGAAATTATTCGTCAAATGAGCCCTTTAACTGGTCCTGAATGAATATCAATGCAACTGAATTACTATAATATGTAGCCATACGAAGTCAATTCAAGTCGCATTGGCATTTTTTGTGAAGTAAGAGTTGTACATTGTGTTATACTTTCCTTTCATAGCCTAAATTCATCTTTCAATTGCATGCTCTTGCAACACATTTCTTTTATTCTATAAAAAAATAACATAACATTGCAGGATACATAGGTTTGATGACGGAAATGGGTAAGTATTTGGTCTAGGACTCTAAGCACATTAGGTCATCAAAGCACATTTCCCCTCCCTGCTAATATAGTTAAGTAGACCATCATTTTTCCACTGGTTACCCTTCACAACAAGCCGAGCAATAACAATCTGGTATTTTGCACAGTGGCAATTTTTGTTGAAGTAAACGTTGAAAAATGAATACCAATCCACTTAAATTAAACCATGTCATAAACTGAGCATCAAAGAAGACGACCTCATTATGGTTCAAGTAGGTTTAGAGAACCTGCAAGTTAATACACCTCGCCAACTATTCGCTCGGAAGCGTTTCTGAAAAAATATAAAAAACATGTGGAAGCAATGAAAAATAAAAACCAGCAATAATGGTATTATTACCGGCATTTTGCCAATGATGGGCTTCACAAACAATATTCATAACAGGATTAAGTACATCAACAGTGCTGGAAAAAAGGTAGCCAACGAAGAAGGACTATGCTATGTAAATACAGGTCATGGTTTTGAAGAATGGCCTTAACTATTCGAGCGTGGCAAAACGAAATTTGGCGTCCTGCTCAGTAATGAGGTAGGGAAATATTACAACGATAAACAGTCCACGATAAGCACAGGAGCCAAACAACAAACAGTCCACGTGCAGCTTCCGAGACCGACCCCCGACAAACGAGCCAAGTCAGGCAGCAGAAGCATTTATGGTGGCGAATCAAGTGAGTCTCGGCGCAGCTCAACAGAAAACATGTCAACCAAAACATGTCACCGGAATCTCCAGGCAGAAACAGGCTTTCAAGGCCTTCTCCAAGCAAGAGAGGTGGAAGGTCAGTGCTTTATGTCAAAGAAGCAATTCATCCATCTTTGCAGGGCAATAGAAACGACAACTTATGAGGTAATCGAGGCCGACATAATGCCTTTTGACGGAATAATACTGCGTTTTAGTATATTTTCGTTTAGTTTTGTACGTTCTCTGAACAGTTCCCATCTTCAATGCAATCTGTTGGTTATATATACAATATCGGAATATTAGGATATATTACGTGTGTACCTACAATGTAGAACATTATTTCAGGTATAATTTAGTTACTATCGGTATATTTTTTAGTTGTTTTATATATCTTCTTCCATCCTGAAACAATGTTTGACGTGGTTATTATAGATATAGAAGATCCCATTTGTTACAAACTTGGTCTTGCTGTTAGGTTATTATAAGTTTATTGTAGGAACATTCTTCAATATTTAGGAGGAGTTAGAGAGTCCCTTAGGCAGGAACCTCATTCTGTTTATGCCTATTTGTGTGAATAGACCAATTTACTAGGATGGATACCCAATGTATTACAATTTTATTGTCGGTTACAGCAGAGTAGAGCATCTTATTTAGCTATTTATTATAATTATTTTTGTTGTATGCTTTTTTTCCAAAATAATCATAGATATGTATGTGTAAGAGGTGAAAGTCCGTACTGCATCTTTGTGGAATATCGTTAATGAAGCTAGCAAGTGTATATATAATATATATAACGAGCAACAGTTAGTGACCAAGCGTACCCAAGCATTGAAATGCTAATACCCTTATGTAAATATATAACCTATTAACAATCGAATAATCCGAAAAGCTGTCCGTCTGTCCGCTCACTGACTCCCGCCCTACCCTACGCCCCCACTGCCGTTTTTGCGAGAACCGCTGTACGCCAGCTTGAGTCAAAGGTTGCATGCATCGCGCCCTTCCCTACCCACCTCTAATTAAGCCCTATTTAAGTCCTTCACATGGCATATTCGCGCCTATATAAGCTACTGTCGACGATTTATATTTATGTACGAAATCAAACACACAAACTTTCTTCGTCCTAATAATATGACCATGCCTCGGATATTTCGACTTATACTAGACCCATTTGACAATTGTAAGACAATTGTAATTAAACACGCAAACTTTCTTTGTCGTAATAATATGACCAAGCATCGAACATTTCGACTTATATTAGACCCAATTTGACAATTGTGAGCGTCAGTGTCGAAAGATGGAAGTTGTAATTGCTAGACCAAAAGTAGCGGTTTAAGACTGATAAAATTATTATTTCCGAAAACAAGCCTGTTATAAATCGAAGCTTTTACGATGGAAAGAGTAGTGTAAATATTTAACCTCCTTATCTGAGACAGAGACATTATCCGTCTTTTGACGACGTGTTCATTACTTGAAATCGTTATTAACATTTTGAGCGCCATCATTATTATTACGGTAATTAGAACATTATATTGAGATTTCCGAAAATTAAAAGATGTTTAGATCATGAGGGGATTTATCTGTGGTTGTTATTATATAAATACCTCATTTATTCTTTGGATGCCATAACAAGAACGATATCATCACGGCTGTGCAGCTGCAGGTACCGAATCATTCTGTTAGGTGATTTTTTTAAAGGATTTTTATAATCATACCATTCATATGCACTGCATACATAATTTACTTAGTAGAACATATAAACGAATGTACAAAGAACTTACTCGTGCCATCATCTAGAGACATATTCCATCATTCATTGACATGCGAGCAAGATTCAGCACGTCATCCCACTTAATGGCAACCACGTAGCCGTCCTGGAACTGGGGGTGGCTAGCCTGTATCGGCCTAACTCTTAGCAGGCGAGTTTCAGCACGTCATTCCAATTCGTGGCAAGACGTAACTGTCCTGGGAAGCTGGGTGGCTAGCTTGTATCGGCCTAACTTACTTTAACGAAGCATGCAAGTTTCAGTGCGTCATCCTACTTTGTAGCAAAGACTAGCTGTCCTGGATAGCGGGATGGCTAGCGTGCGTCGGCCTGACTTATTTTAACAAAGCGCGCGAGCTTCAGCACGTCATTCCACTTTGTGGTCAAGACGTAGATGTCCTGGAAAGCGGGGTGGCTACCTTGTATCGGCCTGACTTACTTTAACGAAGCGTGCAAGCTTCAGTGAGTCATCCCACTTCCTGGCAATGACGTAGCTGTCCTGGAAAGCGGGTGGCTGGCTTGTATCGGTCTGACTTACTTTAACAAAAAAGCATGCCAGTTTCAGCACGTCACTCCACTTCGTGGCCAAGACGTTGTTGTCCTGGAAAGTGTGTGTGTGTGTGGGGGGGGGGGGTTAGCTTGTATCGGCCTAACTTTAAAGGAGAATGCGAGTTTCAGCACTTCATCCCACTTCGTGACCAAGACGTAGCTATCCTGGAAAGCGGGGTGGCTAGCTTGTATCGGCCTGACTTACTTTAACGAAGCGTGCGAGCTTCAGGCGTCATCCCACTTCCTGGCGATGACGAACCTGTCCTGGTAAGCGGGTGGCTAGCTTGTATCGGCCTGACTTACTTTAACGAAGCGTGCGAGCTTCAGGCGTCATCCCACTTCCTGGCGATGACGAACCTGTCCTGGTAAGCGGGTGGCTAGCTTGTATCGGCCTGACTTACTTTAACGAAGCGTGCGAGCTTCAGGCGTCATCCCACTTCCTGGCGATGACGTAGCTGTCCTGGTAAACGGGTGGCTGGCTTGTATCGGCCTGACTTACTTTAACGAAGCGTGCAAGTTTTAGGCGTCATCCCACTTCCTGGCGATGACGTAGCTGTCCTGGTAAGCGGGTGGCTGGCTTGTATCGGCCTGACTTACTTTAACGAAGCGTGCGAGCTTCAGGCGTCATCCCACTTCCTGGCGATGACGAACCTGTCCTGGTAAGCGGGTGGCTAGCTTGTATCGGCCTGACTTACTTTAACGAAGCGTGCAAGCTTCAGGCGTCATCCCACTTCCTGGCGATGACGAACCTGTCCTGGTAAGCGGGTGGCTGGCTTGTATCGGCCTGACTTACTTTAACGAAGCGTGCGAGCTTCAGTGCGTCATCCCACTTCCTGGCCATGACGTAGCTGTGTAGCAGAGCGGGGTAGGCCGACACCGTGCCCGTTACTAGGCTGCCGTCTCCACGCCGCACAATCACCATCGAGTCATCAAACTGGTCCACCACGCCGCTCTTGCCAAACTCGCTGACGACCACAACAATGGAAAGACGTGGAATAACACATTGTCAGACACGTTATGTGATCATAGATTTTTTGTTCATTTTTATAGGACATTATATTGTTGTTACGAGAAAGGATAATAAACCGTTTTGATTCACCGCTGACGTCACTAATCTAGTTCCGCCCACGAGATGAATCGAGTGTATACCCACAAGAGCGATTACTGGGCTAACAGAATACGGAATTACTGATTGTTTTGATTTCTATGCAAGGGAATAATACTGATGATGTATATATTATATCTGTCGTTTGTTCCGAGTATGACGCTAATGCATGGTGACGTGACCTATATATTGCGAATTAATTTAAAATGATGTTAGTTTGAGATGTGGCGTCATCTGGAATCAATTGAATTCCATCAGCTTCATTGAATAGAAACGGCTTTTTGAGCGCGTTGCGTTCTACAGGCTTAGACCCGGAACAGTTCTACAGGCCTAGACCCGGAACAGTTCTACAGGCCTAGACCCGGAACAGTTCTACAGTCCTAGACCCAGAACAGTTCTACAGGTTTAGACCCGGAACAGTTCTACAGGCCTAGACCCGGAACAGTTATCAAATAGCAAATCGAATAGCAAATTACGAAATGATAGACGCTATTGTCACATAACAATACAATTGATTATCAAGGCGCCCATTACGAAAGGAGCAACACTATGGTCACATAAACAATACAATTGATTATCAAGGCGCCCATTACGAAATGATCGACGCTATGGTCACATAAACAATACAATTGATTATCAAGGACCCATTTGAACTTTATAGATGGCGCTCGTTTCTTGGTATGCTTTTTTGGTGACGTAAATAAATGTTGTTTTGATATGAACATTCACGTCCGTTTCACTTCCGTTCGACCAGAATAAATGATTCCGGTGACGTTCGCCGCATATTAAATTGGTCTTATTTTGCGACGGGCGCTCGTCCAACTGACAACCTTATTCATGCAACCAAAATTCAGAATATTTGGAGACAATGGAAAGGGGGCAGGGGGTGAAAGGTACGAGAACGGAAATATAAAATATATTTTTTCTGACGGCGTCGGATATCCGGTCATATGTATTTGTATGAAAGTGTGGTAAGAGAATCCAAAACGAATATTCGCTACAAATACCTGTTGTCTGTATATCTTATGAGCGAATGATTTGTTGACACTAGATATACTTTGTATTGGTAACGACTTGTGTCTTCAAAAGACTTGTATAGACATAGACATACAGCCGTTTCCCCTAGTTAGGAGGTGGCTAAGTTAGGCAGACACAGCGGGGGGAGGCGCCCAATCTCCCCGCCACAAGACCGCCGTGTCTCTGCCGAGGCTCGAACTCGCGACATGCAACACCAGGGGCTGACACTGCAGTCGGATACGCTATTCACTCGGCGACGGCGGCCTAAAAGACTAAGAATTTATAAATCAGACTGTGTCGTTTATTTGACCAAAAAGCATCAAACACTTCCTAAATCTGAAACACATTTTACAGGTTTGAAATCCACCCCAATGAGTTTCCCTATTCAATTCACACAAGTAGGGTGC
>SDVV010018358.1:0-13777 GCA_016164225.1 Gammarus roeselii
CAGGCTCCCTGAACACTTGATTCTGTGTCACTCAGGCTCCCTGAACACTTGATTCTGTGTCACTGAGGCTCCCTGAACACTTGCTTCTGTGTTACGCAGGCTCCTTGAACACTTGATTCTGTGCCACGCAGGCTCCCTGAACACTTGGTTCTGTGTCACTCAGGCTCCCTGAACACTTGACTCTGTGTCACGCAGGCTCCCTGGACACTTGATTCTGTGTCACTCAGGCTCCCTGAACACTTGATTCTGTGTCACGCAGGCTCCCTGAACACTTGACTCTGTGTCACGCAGGCTCTCTGAACACTTGACTCTGTGTCACGCAGGCTCCCTGAACACTTGACTCTGTGTCACGCAGGCTCCCTGAACACTTGATTCTGTGTCACACAGGCTCCCTGAACACTTGATTCTGTGTCACGCAGGCTCCCTGAACACTCGACTCTGTGTCACGCAAGCTCCCTGAACACTTGACTCTGTGTCACGCAGGCTCCCTGAACACTTGATTCTGTGTCACGCATGCTCCCTGAACACTTGACTCTGTGTCACGCAGGCTCCCTGAACACTTGACTCTGTGTCACGCAGGCTCACTGAACACTTGATTCTGTGTCAGGCAGGCTCTCTGAACACTTGACTCTGTGTCATGCAGGCTCTCTGAACACTTGACTCTGTGTCACGCAGGCTCCCTGTACACTTGACTCTGTGTCACGCAGGCTCCCCGAACACTTGATTCTGTGTCACGCAGGCTCTCTGAACACTTGACTCTGTGTCACGCAGGCTCCCTGAACACTTGACTCTGTGTCACGCAGGCACCCTGAACACTTGACTCTGTGTCACGCAGGCTCCCTGAACACTTGACGCGTTCATTTGACGGATTATTGTACAGCACAACAAGCTTGATTTGGCATTCCGGGGTAACATTGACACCAATGGGTAACGACAAATTGTTTACCTAACGCATATCTATGGAATCAATTTTGAATTCTTTTGCTTCACTTTCTATCGAAGAGCTGTTATATGCAATGGTTCTATTGTAATTTAAAAATGGATGCATACCGGCGGCAGCCATACCGGTGGCAGCCATACCGGTGGCAGCCATACTGGTGGCAGCCATACCGGTGGCAGCCATACCGGTGGCAGCCATACCGGTGGCAGCCATACCGGTGGCAGCCATACCGGTGGCAGCCATATCGGTGGCAGCCATACCGATGGCAGCCATACCGGTGGCAGCCATACCGATGGCAGCCATACCGGTGGCAGCCATACCGGTGGCAGCCATACCGGTGGCAGCCATACCGGTGGCAGCCATACCGGTGGCAGCCATATCGGTGGCAGCTTGCTGTAGAAGTGCTCATAGGAAGACCAAGGTGACCCACGGTGTGCTTATATACTCTTCAGCTGAAAATCTCCATACCCTCTGAGTTTGATCATTTACCCATCCTTCGGGTGGTCTCGAGTCCGCAATAATCGAGGAGTCATATTCAATTTTATCGGAAGCCTATTCTCTGACACTGACTAACGATCAAGGGAGGACGTTTTCTTGTGAGTGTACGGGCGGTGCTTGATGAGATACGGTATCTAGGTACTGCATCTAGATACTGTATGAAGGTACTGCATCACGATAGTGTATCAAGATATCGTGTGACGATACTGTCTCTAGATTCTGAGTCTAGATGTATCTAGATTCTGCCTGTAGATACTGAATCTAGGTACTTGATTTAGATACAGTATCTAGCTGCAGTATCTAGACGCGGCATCTAAATAAATCCGCTGTTAATTTTGTTCAAAACTTCCCTGAAAGAAAAAAATAAACATGGCAGAAGCTGTTTGTTGCCAATGGCAATTTTTGACAGGACACATAAATTCCTAGCTCAACTTGAACCAACAAAAATCGGTGCTTGAATTTTAAATGTTATGGCACAACACGTGCGATGTCGAAGCCATCGTTGCCATGTGGATGTACAGTTATCTTTAGTTAGTGCGTCGCCATTAAATAGGTTTATACTCTAATGTCATCTAATTAGTTTTGGACAAAGCTTTAAGCGATTCTTCATCAGGTTTTTTCTTTTGATTCCACCATTCTGGACCCTATTGGAGGGTGCGGTTCGTCAGTGGCCGCCGCCTGAAGCATTTTATTCGTCGACTAACCAATCGATGGCTGCGAGCCGAGTGGCCTTACTCTTTATGTTTACAATTGAACTATTTGTGTTTACTGCTCAAATGTTTCGCATACTGGTGACAATACTTTTGATTGAATGTTTTATTGTTTTCCGATTTTACCACTTTGGAAATTCTTTTTTAGGGATCATTTAAGAATAAAATTCTGAATTTTTTTTTAAAGCCTCATATCAATTTACCGAGAAATGTTCCGTTAACGAAGCATACAAATATTGTTCTAAATTTGTACAATATCACACTGCGGTCTGGTCTACTTTAGGTTGGGAGTGAAAGCACTGCACGCACGACTGCCCATCCTACACAGACCCAACGGCGGAAGCTCCCCGCTCTAATAAATGCTGAGTTTCTTGTTTCTTGAACTGCTGGTCAACTGAAGATTTCACTTTTAACTGGTGAAGCGATTGTTGGGCACGATACAGTCAGTGTTGGGTACAAAACAGTCAGTGCTGGACACGATACAGCGAGTGCTGGGCACGATAAAGCGAGTGTTGGGCACGATACAGTCAGTTTTGGGCACAAAACAGTCAATGTTGGGCACGATAAAGTCAGTGCTAGGCACGATACTATCAGGGTTGGGCACGATACAGTCAGTGATGTTGGGCACGATACAGCGAGTGTTAACAAGTGTTTACAAGTGTAGGAAGACAACAACAGGTCTATTGGCCCAAACTAGGTTGCCTTTTGGTAACAAGAGAATAAGTTCTGGAGTAGAACGTTTAAGAGACCTATTGGCCTAAACTAGGTTGCCTTTTGATAGCAAGAGGATTAGTTTTGATGTAGAACGTCTAAGAGAGCTTCGTGTGCCATTTCTGTTTTTACTTATAACAACAGGAAATGGAAAGGTTTAGCTATTTATCGGCGATTTATGTAGAACTTTTCGAGCCGCGACTTAAACGTTTCGATTGTATTGCTGTTTACAACCTCCGCTGGAAGTTTGTTCCATTCTTCGACAACTCTATATACGTAAAGAAATTGAGCGTGATGTCGAGTGAGAAACGTTTCATAACGATTTTGTATCCATTGTTCCTAGTCACTTCGTTTGTATCTAGAGTGAAAAGGCTCGCTCGGTCGACGTTTTCCTTACCCTTCATATTCTTCCACACTTCTATCATATCGCCTCTGACTCGACGTTTCTCTAGCGAATAAAGATTGTGTTTACGAAGACTGTCTTCGTACGATTTATTCTGCAGCGAGGGGATGAGTTTGGTAGATCTACGTTGAACCTTCTCAAGTTTAATAACGTCTTTTCTAAGGAATGGAGGCCAGAATTGAACGGCATACTCGAGATGCGGTCTAACAAATGCATTATATAACTTGAGCTTACTGTGCTGGTTTTTGTACAAGATAGTGCGGGATATCATATCTAGCATTTTGTTGCCTTTCTTGGCAGCATCGTTACATTGCTTGCTGATTTTTAAGTCGTTACTAATGACGACACCTAAATCTTTCTCTTCGGTGACGGGAATGAGTTTTTTTCCAGACATTGAATATTCGTGTTTGGGGCTATGAAGACCTATGTGGATAACTTTGCATTTGTCGACATTCAATTTCATTTGCCACTTTTCTGACCAATCAACAATTTTGTTCAAGTCTAGTTGGATCTGTTGACACTCAAGTTTAGTTTGCACTTTTCCTCCGGTCTTAGTATCGTCTGCAAACTTGCTAATATTTGAGAGTACGTTGCTATCGAGATCGTTAATGAATATTATAAAGAGAACTGGCCCTAACACGGATCCTTGAGGCACGCCGCTTGTAACGTTACCCCAGGGGAGGAAGCTCCGTTAAGTACAACTCGCTGCCGTCTGTCCGTAAGCCAGCATTTTATCCAGCTATTAAGCTCGCCTCGAATACCGATGCTGTGCAATTTACTAATTAGGCGCTAGTGTGGGACTCTGTCAAAGGCCTTTTGAAAGTCAAGGTAAATGATATCGATTGGAGATTTTGTGTCGTGGATTTCGATTATATTTCTGAAAAAGAGTAGCAGATTTGTACGACAGAAACGGATGTGTGTAAAGCCATGCTGGGAGTCGCCAATCAATTTGTTTGATTCTAAAAATTCTGTAATTTAATCCGTTATCAAACTTTCCATCAACTTGCCAATGACTGAGTAGAGACTAATTAGACGATGGTTGCCGGGACACTTTTGTCCCTTTTTTTAAAAATTGGGGTATAATTGGCCTCTTTCCATTTAGAGGGGCAGGTGCCATTTGTGAGAGATTGGGTGAAAATGTTTGATAAATGTTCGACGATTTCGTTTCTATTCTCTTTCTAGAATTCTAGGATGAATTTGGTCTGGACCTGGAGATTTGGTGACTTTCAATTTATCTATATATTTAATAACTTCGGCGGGGGGAAAGTTCATTGTGGTGAGGGCTTCAATTCGTTTTGCCGCTATGATATCCTCAAGATTAGGAATATCCTGATTCTCTAATGTAAATGCAGAGCAAAAGTATTCATTAAGTAGAACACTCATTTTGGTGTCGTCCGTTTCTAGCTCACCAACATCGTTCTCGAGAGGACCTAATACAGATTTTGCATTCATTTTACTCGAAATATAACTAAAAATTGTTTCAGATTAGTTTGACGTTGGCAGCAATTTCATTTTCATAATCTTTCTTCTTATGTTTCAGGACCCTTATAAGATCTCGTCTGCTAATTTTGTATTCGTTTTTTGCTACGTCGTCATGTGGATGTCTCTGCTTTATCGAATGCTTTGCTTTCTTTCGTGAATGAAGGCACTGCAATTCTCCTTTCCAGCCTGTATCGTGTTGGGCACGATACTGTCGGTGTTGGGCACAATACTGTCAGTGTTGGTCAAGATACTGTCAGTGTTGGGCACGATACTGTCAGTGTTGGGCACGATAATGTCAGTGTTGGGCACGATGCAGTCAGTGTTGGGCACGATGCTGTTAGTGTTGGGAACAATACTGTCAGTATTGGGCCTGAACTGTCAGTGTTGGGCACGATACTGTCAGTGTTGGGGACAAAACTGCTCCCATTATCATTCGATCTTTCTCCAATTCTACTGATCCCGTTCTTCCACCCGACATCATCAAGAATAACTTGTGCAGCTGCGCTGCTAAACCGTCATAGGGAGTGCATGGCTCTCTTTTCTAGAGTTTCCCCTCAAAGAGCGTTCCGTGCCGCGCGATTGTTGGCTCACTAAGTGACAGGCTTTTTAACCACGCGTCTTGGGACACGGTCGTGGGGAGTTAGTGGCTGACTGGGAATGGAGGGCATGTGGGGAATAGAGGGGATGAGAGGGATAGATGGGATTGAAGAAATATTAGCTAGCCAGATATTACGGCGTTGGCCTCTGAGTAATCTGGAAGAATGGGGATGCGGGAGTAGAGTAGCTGGAAGCGAAGGCGATGGCAGCTGGCTTCCATCCAATTAACCGGTTGATATGAGAGTGGCTTCTGGATTCCTGGAAATGAGGGTATTAGCTAGGAACATGATAAATACCATCGACCGGGCATTTAATGAGTGGTTAGCTGTGATAATAATGCATGCCTGAATAATTCAGTGAATTAAGGTGAGTGGATTTGAATTAATGGATGCATACTTTGTCATTCTATCAAGATGTTGAAGAGTAGAGGCTGACATCAAGTCTTGGAGTCTCATGAAGAAGAAGCGGATGTAACTCAAGTCCTGGAATCTGATGAAGAAGTAGCGGATGTAACGTCGGAGTGATAAACTTCAGACCGTCAACGGAAACCTGTATCCTAATATGAACTATTTCCAATGCTTCTCCACTGGACTGTTTTTCGATGCTGTCAGAATATTTCAAAGGTCAGGGCAACATACGAATGATCAGAGTTTCCTACAATGCTATATCATATCAGTAGAGGCTCCTCTCCAGGTGCTGTCGTCTCAAATAATCCCTGAAGTGGAGTTTCTGTTGACGCGTAGATTCGTACTCACTCTCATGCCGCAGATCAGCCGCCGTGAATGGTTCAGTTCACCTGCTACCTCTACTCATCTTGGTTCTTACTCGTCTCTACTCATCTTGGTTTTCACTCGTCTCTACTCATCTTAGTTCTTACTCGTCTCTACTCATCTTGGTTCTTACTCGTCTCTACTCGTCTTGGCTCTCACTCAACTCTACTCATCTTGGCTCTTACTCGTCTCTACTCATATTGGTTCTTACTCGTCTCTACTCATCTTGGTTCTTACACATCTCTACTCATCTTGGTTCTTACTCGTCTCTACTCATCTTGGTTCTTACTCGTCTCTACTCATTTTGGTTCTTACTCATCTCTACTCATCATAGATCTAACTCATCTCTACTCATCTTGGTTTTTACTCGTCTCTGCTCATCTTGGTTCCTACTCGTCTCTACTCATCTTGGTTCTTACTCATATCTACTCATCTTGATTCTTACTCATCTCTACTCATCTTGGCTCCTACTCGTTTCTACTCTTCTTGGTTCTTACTCATCTCTACTCATCTTGGTTCATACTCATCTCTACTCATCTTGGTTCTTACTCATATATACTCATCTTAGTTCTTACTCATCTCTACTCATCTTGGTTCCTACTCGTTCGTGCTCATCTTGGTTCTTACTCTTCTCTTCTCATATTGGTTCTTACTCATCTATACTCATCTTGGTTTTTACTCGTCTCTACTCATCTTTGTTCCTACTCATCTCAACTCATCTTGGTTCTAACTCATCTCTACTCATCTTGGTTCTTACTCGTCTCTACTCATCTTGGTTCTCTCTCATCTCTACTCATCTTGGTCCTTACTCATCTCTACTCATCTTGGTTCTTACTCCTCTCGACTCATCTAGGTTCTTACTCGTCTGTGTTCATCTTGATTCTTACCCGTCTGTGCTCATCTGGGTTCTTACTCATCTCTACTGATCTTGGTACTTACTCGTCTTTACTCATCTTGGTTCTTACTCGTCTGTGCTCATCCTGGTTCTTACTCGTCTCTACTCATCTTTATTCTAACTCGTATCTTCTCATCTTGGTTCCCACTCATCTCTACTAATCTGGTTCCTACTCATCTTTACTCATCTTGGTTCTTACTCGTCTCTTCTCATTTTAGTTCTTACTCATCTCTACTCATCTTGGTTCTTACTCATCTCTACTCATTTTGGTTCTTACTCGTCTGTGCTCATCTTGGTTCTTACTCGTCTCTACTCATCTTGGTTCCAACACATCTCTACTCATCTTTGTTCCTACTCATCTCTACTCATCTTGGTTCTTACTCGTCTGTGCTCATCCTGGTTCTTACTCGTGTCTACTCATCTTGATCCTTACTCATCTTGGTTCTTACTCATCTCTACTCATCATGGTTCTTACTCATCTCTACTCATCTTGATTCATACTCGTCTCTACTCATCCTGGTTCTTACTCATCTCTACTCATCGAGGTTCTTACTCATCTCTACTCATCTTGGTTCTTCCTCATCTCTACTCATCAGGGTTCTTCTCTGGTGGAAATGAGGCCCAAATCAATCAATCAATCAGGGTTCTTACTCATCTCTACTCATCTTGATTCATACTCGTCTCTACTCATCCTGGTTCTTACTCGTCTCTACTCATCGTGGTTCTTACTCATCTCTACTCATCTTGGTTCTTACTCATCTTGGTTCTTAGATGTTATTTTATCTGGCCAGTGGCGCGGCATAAGGGTCGGCCTGCATGTCCCTCGGCCCTACGCTGCTGATGGTGAGTGTGCACAGGCAACAGAGGCCGAGGAGTCCAGAAGCTCTCATTTGTAACAGCTCTTCCTGGAAGTAGCCGGGGTCAGTCTGTCCGAGCAGGACTGGACCAGCTGGCCAGTGCGATGGTTTAGTCGATGGTCGGCAGGTGGCGTGAGCAGCGGTCCGTCACGGCATCATCAGATTAAAACAGATTAATGTTAAGGCAGGTCGACCAATTGGGTTGAGCAGGTTTGTAGGTCATGGTGTGTGCGACATTGATATGGAGCACGTTCTGTCTACCATCACTGCACTTAAAGTGAACTATTTATTACTGAACAGTTTCCTGTCACGGAAATACAGTAATCGTAACTAAGTTTTCCGTAGCATTTGATGCAATCAACTTTGTAGTCCATCGTGCATCCATCGAACACATACACTTCTCATGACCGCAGTGATGGGGCTGAAGGCAAGGCCGTCTCTAATTCTTACCCACCCGCTCACATACAGGAACATATGTTAGCCTTTTTGCTCGAGGGAACCGGTACGGATGCCGTCCACTCATCCCGGACCGATAAGGAGCTCTGAGGCTGATGTCCACTGCGGGGCTCGTCAGCTTTTAACGGTCAACCGGTCCGGTTCTTTGCACCAAGGAAGCCCATCTCACGATCTCAATGGACAACCGACTTGGGATGGAGAAGAAATTTACAGCCTAGTCAAACTCCTCCATTCCCAAAACTTCTACTCATCCATCTTTCCTCGTCATCTCTCTCTTTTCTCGTTGATAGTTGCTCTCAATCCATTCCCGGAGCAAAAATTCTTAATACAATCTGTAATAAGATTTATAACTTGCATGGAAACTTATAATTAATCCCAAAATTACCTTTGCAATCTAGAGTGGAACAACGTAGAAATAATAATACATTCGGTAGTTTGATGTCTTATACAATAATTCAAATTAAAACGTCTAGTAGAGCGATTTTCTATCAAACAGATGAGAAGTAGATAGACATTACTTCATTTCTGAGCTCGTAGGAATAACACGGATCATGCGATGTGGGTATGCGATTCTTGCATCGTAGATCTTTAATCGATGACACCGCTCTCAGCTTCGGCCCAACGCACACCAACATTGTTTTGATATTTATTATTGTCTTAGATCACACCAACTTCAGCGGCTGTTATTATTGTCTTAGATTACACCAACTTCAGCGGCTGTTATTATTGTCTTAGATTACACCAACTTCAGCGGCTGTTATTATTGTCTTAGATTACACCAACTTCAGCGGCTGTTATTATTGTCTTAGATTACACCAACTTCAGCGGCTGTTATTATTGTCTTAGATTACACCAACTTCAGCGGCTGTTATTATTGTCTTAGAGAACACCAACTTCAGCGGCTGTTATTATTGTCTTAGATTACACCAACTTAAGCGGCTGTTATTATTGTCTTAGATTACACCAACTTCAGTGGCTGTTATTATTGTCTTAGATTACACCAACTTCAGTGGCTGTTATTATTGTCTTAGATTACACCAACTTCAGTGGCTGTTATTATTGTCTTAGATTACACCAACTTCAGTGGCTGTTATTATTGCCTTAGAGGACACCAACTTTAGTAGCTGTTTTTATTGTCTTAGATTACACCAACTTCAGTGGCGGTTATTATTGTCTTAGATTACACCAACTTCAGACGCTGATATTTTTGTCTTAGATTACCCCAACTTCAGTGGCTGTTATTATTGTCTTAGATTACCCCAACTTCAGTGGCTGTTATTATTGTCTTAGATTACATCAAATTCAGTGGCTGTTATTATTGTCTTAGAGAACACCAACTTTAGTAGCTGTTATTATTGTCTTAGATTACACCAATTTCAGTGGCTGTTATTATTGTCTTATATTACACCAACTTCAGTGGCTGTTAATATTGTCTTAGATTACACCAACTTCAGTGGCTGTTATTATTGTCTTAGATTACACCAACTTCAGTGGCTGTTATTATTGTCTTAGATTACACCAACTTCAGTGGCTGTTATTATTGTCTTAGATTACACCAACTTCAGTGGCTGTTATTATTGTCTTAGATTACACCAACTTCAGCGGCTGTTATTATTGTCTTAGATTACACCAACTTCAGTAGCTGTTATTATTGTCTTAGATTACACCAACTTCAGTGGCTGTTATTATTGTCTTAGATTACACCAACTTCAGTTGCTGTTATTTTTGTCTTAGATTACACCAACTTAACCAGCTGGTGTGAACAAATATTTGTTACCCAGGATAATAAGCCGTTGCTTTCTATGTTGATGTGTAGAAATATTAAACAACAAGCAATCACGCACGTGTGTCGCAGTCATGTGACCCAACAACAATCAATCACACACGTGGTTCGCAGTCATGTGACCCAACAACAAGCAATCACACACGTGGGTCGCAGTCATGTGACCCAACAACAAGCATTCACGCACGTGTGTCGCAGTCATGTGACCCAACAACAACCAATCACACACATGTGTCGCAGTCATGTGACCCAACAACAAAAAAATGACGCACGTGTGTCGCAGTCATGTGACCCAACAACAGGCAATTACGCACGTGTGTTGCAGTCATGTGACCCAACAACAAGCAATCACACGTGTGTCGCAGTCATGTGACCCAGCAACAAGCAATCACACACGTGGGTCCAAGTCATGTGACCCAACAACAGGCAATCACGCACGTGTGTCGCAGTCATGTGACCCAACAACAAGCAATCACACACGTGTGTCGCAGTCATGTGACCCAACAACAAGCAATCACGCACGTGTGTCGCAGTCATGTGACCCAACAACAGGCAATCACGCACGTGTGTCGCAGTCATGTGACCCAACAACAAGCAATCACACACGTGTGTCGCAGTCATGTGACCCAACAACAAGCAATCAAGCACGTGTGTCGCAGTCGTGTGACCCAACAACAAGCAATCAAGCACGTGTGTCGCAGTCGTGTGACCCAACAACAAGCAATCAAGCACGTGTGTCGCAGTCATGTGACCCAACAACATGCAATCACACACGTGTGTTGCAGTCATGTGAACCAACGACAAGCAATCACACATGTGAGTGGCAGTCATGTGACCCAACAACAAGCAATCACGCACGTGTGTCGCAGTCATGTGACCCAACAACAAGCAATCATACACGTGTGTCTCAGTCATGTGACCCAAAAACATGCAATCACACACGTGTGTCGCAGTCATGTGACACAACAACAAGCAATCATGCACGTGTGTCTCAGTCATGTGACCCAACAACAAGCAATCACACACGTGTGTTGCAGTCATGTGACCCAACAACAAGCAATCATGCACGTGTGTCTCAGTCATGTGACCCAACAAGAAGCAATCACATACGTGTGTTGCAGTCATGTGACCCAACGACAAGCAATCACACATGTAAGTGGCAGTCATGTGACCCAACAACAAGCAATCACCCACGTGTGTCGTACTCATGTGACCCAACGAAAAGCAACCACACATGTGAGTGGCAGTCATGTGACCCAACAACGGGCAACCTCGCACGTGTGTCGCAGTCATGCTGCCAAAACCTCGTTCGACAACAGTAGTTCATATACTACTAGAGTGCTCCTGGAAAAAATCGCCGTTAAAAAAACTCAAGTACTGGCAATTCTGGTGCTATCGCTCCCATGTATGTTTAAGGGAAGTGAACATTTCGAGAATGTTCACTTCCCGCAATATTTACACAAGCGACGTCAATTTCGGCATAACCACACGAGCTTGATTTGATTTGAGCCTCATTTCCACCAGAGCCTCAACGCGAGTCAGAGTAGGCTTCGCCGTAGGAACCACTAAAGTGGTCACTATGGTTCCATTATAGTACATATCAACGTCAAATTCTCAACGGCACCATTGAAGAGACCATCCAAACACACAACAACGAGGGAGATGGTTAGAATGGTGATCAGAAGAATGGTTAGGAGATTGATTAGAAGAATGGTCAGAAAAATGGTTAGAAGTGTTTTCGCTCAGTAGTTTTAATTTGGGAATTATAATTGTAGTTGTAACTTTTAGTAATTTGTTTTGTAATTAAAAAAAACTTCAGATATCGTTTTATGAATATGAATGTGTCTGAAAAAATGTTGAATTACGAATGTATTTCATTATTCTTTGGTCCTGGTACAACGTGGGACTTTAATTTAACGGGAAATCGGTTTCCACAGAAGAACGATTTTGGACAAAAAATCGCCGGAGTAACATCAAGTTTAGAACGTAATCAACATAATTCGGTCCAGCATTGTAACTTATCGCCGATCCCTGTTGGAGAGGTACATTGGCTGTAGAACAGGGAAAATGTTAAAACAATCTTAGCGAATCGTCAAACCGGATGTTTTCTTCAGTGATCATTTTTCAGTAATGAATACTATAGGTCTCTCAAATTATTATCTAGGCGTAGACGAAAGCCTGACACCAGGTGTTTTATAATCTCTCATATTAGTGTCACCCTTCAATTGTACCCTCAAGGCCATCTCACGCAGCTGGCTTCTCACTCCCCCATCCATGGAGCACGTAACAGTTGGCTCCTCACTCCTCCAGCCGTAGACCACGTAACAGTTAGCTCCTCACTCCTCCAGCCGTAGACCACGTTCCAGTTGGCTCCTCACTCCTCCAGCCGTAGACCACGTTACAGTTGGCTCCCCACTCCTCCAGCCGTAGACCACGTAATAGTTGGCTTCTCACTCCTCCAGCCGTAGACCACGTAACAGTTGGCTCCTCACTCCTCCAGCCGTAGACCACGTAATAGTTGACTCCTCACTCCTCCAGCCATAGACCACGTAACAGTTAGCTCCTCACTCCTCCAGCCGTAGACCACGTAATAGTAGGCTCCTCACTCCTCCAGCCGTAGACCACGTAATAGTTGGCTCCTCACTCCTCCAGCCGTAGACCACGTAATAGTTGGCTCCTCACTCCTCCAGCCGTAGACCACGTAATAGTTGGCTCCTCACTCCTCCAGCCGTAGACCACGTAACAGTTGGCTCCTAACTCCTCCAGCCGTAGACCACGTAACAGTTGGCTCCTCACTCCTACAGCCGTAGACCACGTAACAGTTGGCTCCTCACTCTTACAGCCGTAGACCACGTAACAGTTGGCTCCTCACTCCTCCAGCCGTAGACCACGTAACAGTTGGCTCCTCACTCTTCCAGACGTAGACCACGTAAGCAGCAGCCATCATCGACTTCCTTCGATTCCCATCAATCACAGTCCCAAATGTTAAAGCGCTCCATCCCCATTCTCACTAACGCCCCTTGACATTTTTCGGGAACGGTTCCTACAGCCCACGCTGTATCATTCCTTCTATCACGTTATAGACCATCGTACAGCTGGATATTACGCGCTCCGTGTATCTTCATAGTCTGCATGGTGCAAGGTGTTATTGATCCATCATGACTGCGGCACTATTCTGTTGGTGAAGCTGATTCTTGCCCCCTTCCTGTGAATGACTGCGTCACTATTCTGTTGTTGAAGGTGATTCTTGCCTCCTCCCTGTGAATGACTGCGTCACTATTCTGTTGGTGAAGGTGATACTTGCCTCCCCCCTGTGAATGAATGCGTCACTATTCTGTTGTTGAAGGTGATTCTTGCCTCCTCCCTGTGAATGACTGCGTCACTATTCTGTTGGTGAAGGTGATACTTGCCTCCTCCCTGTGAATGACTGCGTCACTATTCTGTTGGTGAAGGTGATTCTTGCCTCCTCCCTGTGAATGACTGCGTCACTATTCACTTGGTGAAGGTGATTCTTGCCTCCTCCCTGTGAATGACTACGTCACTATTCTGTTGGTGAAGGTGATTCTTGCCTCCTCCATGTGAATGACTGCGTCACTATTCTGTTGGTGAAGCTGATTCTTGCCCCCTCCCTGTGAATGACTGCGCCACTATTCACTTGGTGAAGATGATTCTTGC
>SDVV010018359.1:0-13777 GCA_016164225.1 Gammarus roeselii
CGTTATGATGCTCTCGTTATGATGCCCTCGTTATGATGCTCTCGTTATGATGCTCTCGTTATGATGCCCTCGTTATGATGCTCTCGTTATGATGCCCTCGTTATGATGCTCTCGTTATGATGCTCTCGTTATCTGAGTATAACGATTCATTCAATCAACTGTCACTTTTTCGTTATTTTAGACACATGCTGATTATCCAGGTTAAGCGGTACATCATTCTCTTACTTTGGTGAATAATTCTTATGATCATATTTTTCTCCAATAGGTGTTTATGTCAGAACTTTAATCAGCAGTTTTTGCAGGCAAACGTGCATTAATCTAAACGTTATGCCATTGTCGCTTAGTGGCATACGCTGAATGATCTTTTTTATTCATCATTTTTTGGCCTACGTCTCCAACATCATATTTTACTAGGAGCTTTTAAAAATATTTTAATGTATGTTCTTTATACAAGAATGTGGGTCATTGTATAATAATATTGATTAATTAAATTTGTTTGCCAGACTCTAGTATTCATCACTTCGCCATTTTAACTTGAATATCATCATAGGCAATGTATTCTGAAAGAATGCATTGCATATCATCATATGCATTGTATTCTGAAAATGTATTCTGAAAGAATACATTGCGTTCCATCCGAAAATCCAATTTTCAATATTTTTTAATCTATTTCGATTTGCAGTAAAATTAATTTATAAATTACGAACATTTTTTTCTTTACCTATTTTAGTCATATTATCCTGAAAGGGAACTATAGATGTATAACCTGCCGTTTTCATGACCTTTATATCCATTTCATGGATACATTGATAACATTCATTCACTGCAAGCGTATGATATACGTTCACTGTAACACCCGATATTTGCCTTCAAACTGGCTAATAATTGTTGTAAATTGAGCATATAAATAAAATATTTTGTACATGTTATCATCTGAGATATATTTTTCTACTTTGGCAAGAAATGACACCGTTAGGCTACTACCACCTACACACCGCCACTTTATCTACAGATTTTTCTGTAGAAACCTGGCAAATGAAAGCATGAAATTCATCAAGCTTTTGTTGGCAGTCAAAGTGGAAAAAAATCTTACCTAAAAATGTTTGACATTTAGGATATCGAATTCGGATAGGACATTCTCAATGTTCAAACAACCCAAACTTTACAAAAACAATACTGTGGGAAATAGTTTCAATTGCAGTGACAGCTAACAACGGGAGGCTAAGGTGATAACATTAGCAAACCCGTATGGTTATAATTTCTTCATATATCCCATATTGCAAAAATGGTATCTATTTTAAATTTCTACCACGGATGAGTGCCCCATGGACCTGTACATAGTTATTTGATTCACCTTCGACTGTTCCTTGCCAGTAATGATCGGGTATTGAAATAGCCACCACTTATGTTTCTAAGTTACTGATGATTTATCTACTGCATGGAACTATTGATAAGCATCCGTCTTCACATACTGCAAATTATTTCTCTTTATTTATTCTTCTTGATTCTTTGTTACACAAATTGTCATCGACTACCTTTTGTAACGATTACCAGTTTAATTTCACGATCGGATGATCCTGTGTTTCAGATTAACCGTCAGCGATGCAATCATCGCTCCCAAACAATCGTTAGTGTTTTCTACTTTATTGTAATCTGCACCCTTTACAGAACGAGTAAAGTTTGGACTAAGTACGCTTGCGTCCTCCTCTCAATTGTGGGCGCTCATGTATTGCCACTGCTGGTACGAGCGCAGCAGTGAATAACATAAACGATTCACTGCCCCCATAGTGAATTATACATGCTGATCTTGTCCCAACACCAGACCATCAAAACAGACACATTATCATCCACGCTATCGACAATAACAATATAAATATCAAAAACAGACAATTCCACAACAACCACAATACCAGATCACCAACACCTCTGATTAATTTATCAATGGATCATGAATATGATTTGTTGCAAAGGTGTTACTTTAATTTAATCGTTATTCGTCTGCGATATACTAAAGTAATAATTCCACCACATCAAGCTGCTAAAATATTCATTTCGCCACATCAAATGCTGCTTGAACCTCTCATTTGATGCTTCCAATTCATGGAATACGATCCCCATGAGCCCAGAACATAGTGAATAGAATTATATTTGTGTAGAAAAATTATGAAAAACACTCATCGCTAATTATTATTTCTAAATATTGAGCAGCAAAATGTTTTCAAGGCTTCCTGTACTTGCGAAGTTCATGAATATGTTTGTGCCACAACTCTTGCTGAGGCCTATCTCGGCAGCCACCTAATAAATCATCAGTGACCTTACGACCAATCCTAAAGTACACCATCACAGCTAATGGGAATGCAGAGCGATTCTCCTGCCTCCAGCTAAGCTTGTGGTGCCATATTAATATAGCCGGCTTAGCCTTAATACAATAGTTGAGCAGCTGATCTGTTCCATTTGTCATTTAAATCAATTATAAACCCTCCATTTCAAGCAACTGATATTCCCGTGGGATGGGGAAAATTTTAAATATCCCCTCATGAGTCGACTTAATATCAATGGGGTGTTTATCTAAAAGATTTGTGCTATTTTTTTCGAAAATTATTCATTTCAAATAATGACGACGTTTCTTCAACGGCAATAATTGAAGATCAAACATGGATTACTCGGGATATTCATGAGCACAAAATTACAAAATATATGTCGGAAAAACGAACACGATCTATTACTTTATGAGACAAACACATACAACAACATTTTTTTGTTTTCAAACATGCTTTCTAACGACCAGGCAAATTGAATTCATCCCTATTGGATATTTTACCTGACAGCAATCATTTTCAAGATGACGTTGCTCGATGTGAACATACACTCTTAATCTTCCGTGCTATAAACAAGTAATGGCATTACGAACAATCCAGGACCAGAAAACCGAAATGATGTACAAATCAGGGCATATCGATAATTTCTGTATCCAAAAATCGTTGAATATTGCAATATATGGGAGACGGCGGCGTAAATTGCACACCTAATTTTAATTACCGGACACGCGGCAATGACATTCTCAACAAAGCCGTATTTTTTATAATTCAATATACGAATGATAGGCGGGGAAGATTACTTTTAATTTGCGTTTTTTAAGAGCTCTCCGTGAGATGTCGATTGTCAAAAGACGGTTTGAAAGAGGTGCATAATAAATGTTTGGAATATGTCGTGTGAATGTGCCCTTTGCTTTGCGTACGGCTTAACTCTCTTGGCTGTGCCACCAACGCCTGGTTTCCATCATTAAATAGAAATTGAGCAGTAATGACATCAGTCGCCCAAAGATCCGTAGATACAACGTATGTTGCACCTGAACTAGAACCCTAGAACGCTAAAGATGAGTAAGTTACGTATGTTGCACCAGAACTAGAACCTTAGAACGCTGAAGATGAGTATGTTACGTATGTTGCACCAGATCTAGAACCCTAGAACGCTGAAAAAGAGTATGTTACGTATGATGCACCAGAACTAGAACCCTAGAACGCTGAAGATGAGTATGTTACGTATATTGCACTAGTACTAGAACCCTATAACGCTGAAAATGAGTATGTTACGTATGTTGCACAAGAACTAAAACCCTAGAACGCTGAAGATGAGTATGTTACGTATGTTGCACCAGAACTAGAGCCCCAGAACACTGAAGATGTATATGTTTCCTATGTTGCACCATAACTAGAACCCTAGAACGCTGAAGATGAGTATGTTACGTATGTTGCACCAGAACTAGAACCCTAGAACGCTGAAGATGAGTATGTTTCACCGCATTGCGTAACGTTTCGCGCATCCCACAATGTTTTGCGGTGACATGCAGCTGAAACTTCCAATAGCTGTTTACGGGTTGTAGCTTCCTTCTATTTGGGTGTAAAATCATTATAACTATTTATGTACGATACAGAATGGGAGGAAAATAATATACAGAAAAGTGATCGTCCAACCATTTATTTAGCAACGCATTTAACATAAAACAAGATGTTATGACACCTTATCCACAAGTTTCCAAATGATCATCTTCACTTTGTACTGTCGTCGAAACCGCTCATCACATTTTTAGCACTTTCTTCCACATTTCTCCATCAATTTGGGTACTAGGCTTCGTGAACGTGTTGTGTGCACCATCGACGCGGTAGAGCCGAACAAGAAGAATCCACAGGGAGTCCAATCCAGCGAACGAGAAGGTGAGCAGTATTCGTGTTCTCGTATGTTCCGCGGCCAATCCATCTGTTATCGAATCTCATTTTATCCAATCCCTGAAAACTCTAGCGAAATGAGGTGGGACATCACATTGCATTTTTATTTCTGATCAATTCTGACCAGAATTGATCTTGTAGAATTTCTAGGTCAATGCCCAGACCGTTACACGTTCAAAATGCAAACTGTAGTCTTCTTTCAGAAGGGTTAGCGGTTGACCAATAGCTACAGTTATGACGATTGAGTCCTCCTTTCGTGTGAAAATGGGCTGCTCTGGAAATCCTAGTCGCTCCAATCGAGTTGGTGTTTCTTCATGACGCTGCAATTCCTCAGTGGAAATTCTGTGATGCTTTTCCTTATCTTTATTGCTGATACTCTGCACAGATTGAACCTTGTGAGGGGGAAAATGACTCTCATGGACGATACGCCAGATGAAGCTAATGCATAGGACGATCGACGGACTGATGTTTCGTGTTGTATTCCGTTGTGTTGTAAATGTTGTATTCCGCTCCTAACATTTCGAAATGTTTTTTTGTGGCTTAGGCTGCTTCTTCGGTGCGGTTTCAACGTTGCCCTTTATCGTGGTGACACCGTGCCATTTCAAAATCTTCTGGTCACTTGTTTGGGGGGCAGTTTCTTCCAATCATTGCTCTTCATCTACTCTTTTACACGGTGACCGAACTTCCTGTTTCTCCGTAAAGACCGTCAATTTACGTACGCTTGGAGTTGTTGAAAGGCGGGGCTATTTCGTATTTGTACGCTTTTCAAATGAATTGCAAAATAGAATCAATTTATTTGAACAGATTCGATGGTAAATATGATACCAATATTTGGTGAATTGTTAGGTCATTACAACATGCGGTAAATAATTTATAATCAAACAAATGTATGAAAGATTGATAATTTTCGAAATATACGAATGTACTGATGCGTTATAGTGTCAAATAATATTTGAAATGTTGATTTTGGCTTACATTGACATAGCTTTCCGTTATCAAATCAAGCTGAACTCGGCGGATTTGACTATCATGATAGTTTAGGGTACCTAAATAGAATTCGTGATGCTCATGAATATTTTTTTTACCACATTATCGAAAACGTTTGAAATGTAATGAACATCCTAATTGAAATGAAGTAAGATGAGCTTCTAATAATTGTAGTATGAATCACCACAATTACCTGCTGAATTTTAAATTAGGGAAACATCAATCCATTTTAAAATCTCACTACATTCCGATTACATAAACAATGAGTGACTACATCACTATTCCATTTGGGTGCTTGTTTCAACAACAATACGTAAAATGTTTATGAATGCCTCATTCCGCTGATTATAATAGGGATACCTTAAAAAAAAACAAAAAAATATGCTTACCATGTGATGAAAGCTGCTGTATTAGAAAACTGAAGAAACTCGTAACAAATGGAATTAAACAGAATAGCATAAACTGATTCTTTTTCGCATCAAACCTCGACCAAATCCACCACTCTCTGATAAAATAGCGGGGGCCTCTTCTGTACCTCTGAAATAACTCTCCACCGAACTTGTTTAACTGCCACCTTCACCAAATAAACCTTCCTCAGAGAGGCTAATAACCCAACTTTAGATCGTATCACAGCGCGGTGGAAGTTTCGCTCGAAATGGCATTAGGAAGTTCATTTGAACAATAATTTCTCGCGAGTGATTTTCCCATGAAGTTTCTCCAGCGCGCCACACTGAAGAAAAGCTGTAATCATCAGAAGTTTTATTCTGCCACCATGGTCCAGGTTGTTCCAGTTTATTTGCATTGTATGAATCCCAAAATCTCGTGCCCCATTTAGGAACGAAATGCTATTTATCGTGACAACAGAAATCCACCAGGTTTGCACGGAGCGAAACACGACAATATGAAACAAGTTCCTAATCCAGCGATTAGAAATTCAACGAAAGACCTTACGTTTGGAAGATGATTTATGAGAAGAATGATTGGTTCTGATACATTGATCGTGATATAAAATTGCCTTCTGATTACCACCTTACATTACAAAACTGACGATGAAATCCAGTCAGCTGTAGGGCGATTGGTCATGGATAGGTACCTTTTGTGACTATTCCGGTTAGTTAAGAACATGAAACAATTGAAACAGTTGAAATAGAAGAAACAGTTTATGACAACACGATTGTACGGTTTAAACGATATTCAATTCTAGAGTTAGGATGTTTCAGAGTACAAAATTGACGGCACTATTAAAACTATTTAGAGCTTCTGAGGCAACCTAATCGTTACCTACTAACCTATCGATTTTACCTGTCCTAAAACACCTGAAAGACAAATGCACCTCGATTCATGAAGCCCAGACACCAAGTGGGACCAAACACAGGGACAGTTAAATGAGTACTATTAACATTTAACGAATGATGGTTCAAATAAAACGCTAAGTGGTCGAGTTGGTATTTCATCTGCTTCAAACAAAATATCAAATTCAGGTACGATCGAGAGACGGCGAGATAACACTAAAGCGATAATAAATCGTTGTTGGGTTAGTGGGGTGATAGGTGAAACTCTTTCAGCCTTGTCTTAGAGACTGGAATATAAACATTCTGATGGTACGCAGGAGTTAGCGAGTTTCAAATGTTAACACATTTGGAGTGGATACTGGATTCGGTATTGGACCTATTATAACAGGGTATTACAAGGGTATTTTCATTTCTTGTGTAATGATTTTGCACATCCGAGAATTTCCTAATTTTACTTAGACAGTTCATGATAATAGTTTCTTTATAAAGTTTTTAACTCGTACATGGCAAAGTCGGATCTTCCAGATCTTCCAGTTTCCGAATATTCATGGCTTTATACTTATGATTTGTAGCTCTAATGGCTTTCTCCCGCAGTATAAAAATGTATTCCCTTCAATTTTGGTCCGATCCATACCATGCTTCGATTACGTAAATCAAAAATGGCCGGAACAACGTGAGATAAAGAGTTTTACCGACTTATTGGGGAGGGGGGTGAGCTTATTGCTTTTGTAAAAAACGATTTGGATCTTGACAATTTAGATTATATGATGTCGATGTGATTTTCGAATGACAGATTTTTTATCACAATACACCAGAAAGACTTTAGGGCTGTCTATGTCAGGAGTTTTTATAAGTGGTAAATTACATTGACGCATATATGAGAATAAAATGTAATATGATTTTGTTTTGCCATTCATTCATTTCAATTCGGTTTGCAGTTAGCCGCTCGTTAACATGATCGAGGTTCTAATAAAATGAGGCAGTTTATTCGTTTATGGTGTTTGAAGGGATGCAATTCTTTAATGTGCTATCATCAGCAAATAATTCATTCCTAAAATAAACGATGTTGTAGGTATATCGTTCACAAAAAATAGGAAAAACAGGGACCCTAAGATAGAACCATGTGAAACAACATGGCTAGTATTGAGCACAGTGGATTGGATTAAGTTCGCGGATAAATATTCTCTCCGATCACTAGCTATTCCTCGTATTCCGTAAGACCTTAGCTTAGATAATAAAATTAAAAGATCAACACAGTCAATGGCATTACGAGAGTCGAGTAATGGAGAGAATACAATGTAGTTTGAGTTTATGTTATTAAATTGGTGCTGCAGATGATTTGATATGGCTTGCGTTGCATTTTTATTGACCCTGAAGCCATGCTGGTTTTCACGAAAGGAATGGTTTACATTCAAGGAACAGAACTGTTGTTTGTAAACAAAATTTTCAAATAATTTGGCAGATAAGGAGAGGACTGAGAAGGGTCGATAATTTTCTGTATCACTCCTATCAGTCTCATGCTCTTATAAATAGTCAAAATGGGTGATACTCTAGCAATTCTTATTGAATTAAGATATTTTCATTGAATTGAGGAATTGTGGAAAATCAATCATAGAATTACGGATAATTTATTTGTTACTTCCTTTTCGATGATGTTGATGAACCATTGATGATGAACGATTGATATTTTCAGATTTTTTTTCAGATTTACTAATTGAGGTGAAGTCTTCTGCAATTACTGCTGGTGTATTGTTTCTAATATTGTTAAAAATATTTCATTGAGTATATTTTCTACAGCTTGCCCCTCTGAGTATTCGTTATTGGCAATGATTTGTTTATAAAAGCTGGTTACTTTTGTTGTAATGTAGTCTTGGTGTATAATCGATCACCTTCCACGTTCGTAGAAGATCTTTTTTTGTACTCAGAAAATCCATTTTTGTAGTAAGTTTGTTCATAAGATCGTACCAAGCCCGTAACATGGTTTATAAATTGGTTATGAGTAACTTTTTGCTTTTTGCCTTGCAAAAACTAAGAAAAATAATGATTAGGTTCTTTATTTCGGATTTAATAACAGCGGTAATCCAGGGTCTTGTTATGCTTTTTGGAGAGAGATCAAGAATTATAACTTTCATCTCCTATAGAAGTTAATTGTTTGATAGTAAGAGTACAGTCAATTCCTTTAACGATTTCAGTGCAATCATATTGATTCAATTTGCCATGAAGATTACCTATTGTTACATCATTTATTAACCTGTATTTGATTTTCTCGTATTTTTCATTTTATATTTTTAGACTAACAAAGATAGGCAGGTGAGCTGTTATATCAGATATTAGTAAACCAAAATTATAGTTATGCGGGTTTGTGATGATTTTATCTATTGTGGTGGCCTTAACTCTGGCTCTGTCTATTGTAGTTGGTTTTGATATTAGTAGTAATATTACATGGATGTTCATTGAACAAGGGTTCATAATATATATTTCAAAATCTTCGTATAGAATACAATGCTCAGTCACGATGAACAGTTGATGGAAGAATTTCATCTCAGACCATTTATAATCTTTTTAATACAATCAGCGTATAGTTTAACAAATACATTTTGTTTCATTTATGATATGGTACTTTAATCTTGATAATTTTGACGATCATTCATACTATATCGAATGTTTTATTTTGGAATTCGGGGTTAGCCTTCACGTCAATATACACCTCAAATATATTCAATACCCCGATAACGTTTGTCATGAAATTAACATGTATAATTTATCTAGAACTAGCCGAGATCTGAGTACGTAATATGAACTGAAATCAAAGCATTTATTTTCTTGGTCATGTACCCGTCGTAATTGAGAGAAGATTCCTTGCAAGATATCCTCGGTGGCCCGCCGGCTCACCGGAAGCGACTTGGGACGCGCTGTTCGGATTACACGTCCTGCCTCGACTTGGGCGGCTGAGCTACCACTCCTTGTGAGGCCTATCAGGACGAGCGCAACTTAAGTAGTACTTTGGTGCAGCTGAAGATGCATGAGAAGGGATTGATAAGAAGGGAGGTGGGGCAGCTGGGGATGAATGAGAAGGGATTGATAAGAGGGGAGGCGGGGCTATGCACAGTAAAGATCAAATAGCCTTGAAAATTGAATGACAGCTTGAAATCTATTGAACGCAACTGATTTCCGTGATGAGTCTTCTCTATTGATATCACTTGAAGTATTGTCCGTACTACAATTAGATAGTTTGAATTGCATTGCATTCTATGAAAATAGTATTGCACTGTTACCGCCGCAGATGCAAAGCGCAAGTTGTTGATTATTAAAGGGTCGGTACACTCAGAACAGGTAGCTATGTGCTAAAAACCATTGTACGGCTGGATGAAGACTAAGTCTGACCCCAAAGCAGCGTTTGTTGGTGAAGCTCAGTTGCAGGCCAAAATACGTACGAGAATAACGGATGCTGTATGTCAAAATTTTGAATAAAAGGGATAACATCACATGGAATGTTTTGGGCACCGCGCGACCTCTACTTCGTTATCCCGATTGTTGTCTGACTACGCAATGAGATGCGGTGAGGGCACACGTGATGGTCCCGTTGGCTCGTATTTCAGATATCGCTTCTCAGTTTGAATCATAAATCAGCCAGTTTGCACCATAAACCAGACAAAAATATTTATCCGTGAATAGTGCACGAGTGGTGGTGACAAAGAGGCGTATGGTTGGTCCGATGAACACCAAATATAATTGTCGCGAAATTCAAGTAACCTAGGATTACGATTACTGTCTTTTCAAAAAATTGAATTGCCTAGAGCTGAGAAACGACTCGGCTCTTGTCAATGAAAGAAGTATCCAAATGATTGTGATCAAACGCTAATTAGCGCTGGTCTATCTATTCAAATTATCATCTGATTTGCTAGTATATTTCTGCACAACCAGCTCACTTTTCTTCACAATCAAGGTGCCAATATATTACTACTGAGTTGCAGTTACCATCAGATTCCCTCAGCATATACTGCTTCCACGTCGGAAAGTCTTAATGTTAGGGTAACACCCGCAAACCTTAGTACACACGTTGTTAGGGTAATGTGTGAAGGAAATATCTACGGGATTATTTTGTGAAGAACTCTGTTACTGTTGTAGCATGTTTTTTATATTGTTATCTGATACATTTTGTTAAGGGGTGGTGGAGTGGTAGAGGGTGTGCCGATTTTATTTTTGCAGTTGAAAGCAGCTCAGAGTGTCTATGACGACTGCAGAGTATGTCAGAGTGGGGAGAGAGGTGAGTGATTGGTTAACAGTGCAAGTAGGTCTGTGACAAGGTTGCGTTATGTCAAACTGGTCGTTTAATCTCTACGTGGATGGAGTGGTCAGTGAAGTGGACGCGAGTGTTTTTGGTCGTTGCTTAGAGCTGTTGGAAACTAATGGGCGGATTTGACAGTTGAGCTATTCGGTGTTTACGGATGATACGGCACTGATGACGGAATCAGGGGAGAAGCTGTGCAGGCTAGAATCGGAGTTTGGTTGAGTGTGCAGAAGGAGGAAGCTTGTAGAGAACATGGGTAAAAGTAAAGAAATGAGATACTGAAGGAATGTCGATGCAAGCAGAATGAGTGTCCTCCTAAATGGAGAGTTTTTGGAGGACGTTCAGTGTTTTAAGAATCTGGGCTCCCATGTACAGAAGACTAAACTAGTGGAAAATAAAATGAAGTCGCTGGTGAAGGAAGGGTGTAAACTGTTGGGCGCATCAAAGAGTGTGATGAGCTGTAGAACGTTGGGGATGAAAGCAAAGAGAGGGCTGCATGAGGGTGTGGTAATATCAATTACTGCGCTCTACGGGGCTGAGACATGGGGGGTGACAGCAGAATAGAGAAGAAGGTTGAATGTCTTCCAGATTAAATATTTGAGGAGCATGGCTTGTATGGTATGGTATGACTGGTATGGCATGGCTGGTAGGGTATGGTGAAGAAGCTAGAGGACAGAGTTGATTCGCGGGTTATGATATGGTTCGGGCACAAGATGTTTATGGATTAAGGGAGATTGATGAAAATGGTATTGAAAGCAGAGGCAAGTAAACGTAGGCCTTGAGGGAGACCGAAATTTGAGTGGATGGATGGTGCAAAACACGCTTTAGGAATTTGAGTTTGAGTGTGGAGGTAGCGAGAGAGCGTGCAATACATAGGCGTGAGTGGAGAATGATTGTTAATGGATGGTTTTTGACGGTGTCATGATGTGCTTCCTCGCCCCTGGTATCTCATGTAAAGACGGGTGGTCGTTGGCGAGGGGGGGGTGGTCATCATGACGTGGCAGAGGTACACAAGTCACACTGTCTAGCCCTGCTGCTGTTACGGGCCTCGCCCCGCACTCATGACCCGGAGGACATGTGGTTGCAGGGGCTCCCGGCCACAGCCTTTAGTTGTGTGACTGTGAGTGTAGGAGAGGCGTGTGAGGTTCGCCTTGCCGTGGCCACCCCCCTTTCTGAAGAATTCGGTCAAGTGCTTGTATCTGCATCTGTGGTACATTTTTTACTTAAATGAAACGAACGCGAACTATTATATGTTTTTGGATAGATGGATAATAACCAATTATTATATTTTTCCCTTTGTCGAATGTGGTCTTACAGTCGGTTGGGATGCGCTGGATGCAGAATGTGGAAGTGCAAATGAGTCGCACGGCCATAGGATTCATTTGACCTTGAACTTCATTAACAAGCTTTCTACTCGAAAACATTGGTTAGTGGCATTTCAATAAGTAATCAGATCCAAGTTTAAACAGAAAAATTATTGGAAACATTGAGCGCATAAAAGAATTACTATGTACTAGATTGGATGGAGAAACTCATTGACTGCTAATTCACTTTTCGCCGATTTAGGGGAAATGGGTTTGAGTACATTCTTCTTGGGCTATAGACGTCAATTTGGACTGGTATGAGATCCTGCTATAAAATTACACATGAAAAGTTGACAAAGTTGATAACTTTAAATAGATTAATTATATTCTGAAATGTTAGTATTTTGAAGAAACTCAACTAGAAAAATTACTGGTCCCGACTGACCCAGAAAAAAAATTATGCAACGTCATGGGAATGTATTCTGCTTCGTGAATAACACAATTATGTTGCAAATGACATATATAATAAATCTAGTTCAAATCCTTGCCTAGCACACATCAGATAGGGTCAGATATGATGAGTTAGGGCTAATCGTTGGACCACTTACGTATGTTCAATCTGAATCGCAGAAGGCCACTCGCGATGAAGTAAACATAGTTATTTGAAACTGGAAGTTTAGCGACAATTACTTATTCTAGAAGGAACTATAGTGACCTTCAATCATTTCATTCCAAATTGGCCTTCTATTTCAAACACCTTTCTTCTCCTGTCAACTCATTTCCAGACCCCAACTCATTAATTAGGGTCTGCGAGGAAGAGCTGGTCGTCTTCACGGGTCATTACCAGTTCATACGGGGGGCGCTAGCACAACAGTGCCCAGCTCTTTCAAGATGAAAAATCCCCCTGAACTGTCGAGGACTGGAACAGGATCAGAATTGAATGATTCATTGACACGATTCAGGATCTTCCTTATATATTTTGGTAAACAAAAACTGGACTAGAAATGGAAACATTTTAGTTGACTATGATTGCCTCAATCCAGCAATAATATGCTGCAACGAGAATAAATTGTATCATTCAGAAGGAAACCAAATTGAAAATTCTGGGGTCGGGGATACAGTTTGCAACGGATTATTAATGATTGACTACTAATTTCAGTTCACTATAACAGCTTGAAAGATGAAAACAACAAGTTTTAGGCTGCGTAACATAATATTATAATAAATAATTAGGTTGCAAAAATGTTTCGTCACTAATATTGTTCGAAACGAGAGTTCGATTGAACAGGCAGCAAATATTTAATTGCTCGACATTTCTACGACGTTGCTTTCTTCGTTCAGGCCCACATTGAAAGCAAATCTTTTTGATCCCGGAAAAATTCACACATGTATTGATGACCGGACGGCATTGATAACTGAACCCCGTTCTGTTAGTTTAGCGTGCGCCACCTGTTCTAATAACTTTAGAGTAACTTCGTGCCATCTGTCTATTGTAGGCCTTGGTCAATTTGGCCGCAAGGATGCAGCCAAATTGTGACTATGGTCATGAGAAAATACCTGAAATTCTTCAAAAGCGCTGGTCCCAATGAGGCAAACTATTGTCAAGTAAAAAAGTCAAGGATATTAATATTTTTACCCTCGCACCAAAGTATACCCGTTGTGTGTCATAGGAGTGAT
>SDVV010018360.1:0-13777 GCA_016164225.1 Gammarus roeselii
ATATACATACATATAGCTCTTCACATATCACGAGTGCTAAGTTGCTTCGTAAGGTCGAGATATTTTTAATCCGAACGAGCCGCGTAGAGCGCCCTCATGCGTCCGGCTTTGTAACCACGTGACTGCCTTTTACTATCTATTGTCTTATAGGGCACACTGCCGGCAGCGTGACTTCTAAACTACTGCTCATACTATGCTTGTTGAACTGATAACACGCCAACTATCACTACCTCATCATCAGAGTCGCGAGCCCATAATGGTTGTGTGTAATCACCAATACGTAGACGTTTAAAGGAAAGAAAAACCTGTACAATTTAATGTTCTCAACATGATAAAGCTGCCTCGCTCTTCACGTTATAATCAATGAATGGCATGTAGCTCATACTATCAACACCCAATATAGGAATAACTGTTGATTGTTGATAAAAACTCATTCTGTGACAGGCGCGTATCCAGAAAATTCTTCAATTAGGAGGGAGGGGGTGACAAATCGTTAATTAAATGGATACAAGATTACGCAACATTTTGAACCTTTTGAACCAAAGGAGGTCGGGAGGGAGTCCGCTCCCTTGTCTTCCTTGGTTCTGCATCTGTTCACTCACTCGGTTCCGTGCAACGACTTAGTTTGAGCTCACGCGGGGTTACAAAAATTAGAAGTCCTTAGATTTGTCTTCAACTAAGCATGTTGTCGCATCATCCCGTCATGGGTATTCACATCGGTCTGCTGTCGCATCATCCCGTCATGGGTATTCACATCGGCCTGCTGTCGCATCATACCGTCATGGGATGAGACGGGGTTCGGGTCACCTCGAATATAAAACGGCGGAACGCCTCAGGTGTATTAACTTGGCCTGCTGATCAGGGCCCATCTCACGCTAGAATTGTTACAAGACTAATCGTAAAAATATCTCAGACTGTATGTTACTCATGGCAGATCTCATGTGTACCATCGCACTCATCAGTAATAGGCTATCATAATGATGTACTTTTACTCATTGCAACGCTCATAACTTGTGCCGTACCAAATCACTCTCTGCTCTCATGCTGCTGTCCTGTGGATCATTCACTCAATCCACGTCACGCTACTAACCAGCGTTTTACCTTGCCACTCCTACATCTGCCCAGCACTCGGGCTAGTATATATTTAATTTACCTAATTTATCTGCGTTTCCGATGTCGAAACCGAAAGGGTTATCGTGAACAATATGTTTACTGCAGTCGGCTCCAGCCACAGAGCATGCAGTGGTCTCAAAGGCATCTTATCAAAGCCTAAGTGTACACCGACCATCAAGTTGGGATTCATGGTCAGTATGTGGAATTCTTGGTTCGACTTTACACCCAAAATGATATGCATAAAATACCGGTTGCCCTTGTGGCGAGCCACTGACATTTGAAGAAAAGTTCAAGTTGTTAATAATAGGAAACTGTACACTGATTCGACCATTAGTCAATGCATGTTAGATAGGTGCACGTTAATACCTGGTTCACAGCAAATACCACAAGCCAAGTGTGATTTGAAGTAAATAGACGCTGCTTTTACCATCAACGTACAATGGTAATCAATTATTGGTGACGATGTATCTAGGAATGTCATGTCCAACATGATATTCAGAGATTGGATTATAGAATGTATTTTTCAAGTTCTGGTTGCTGATAGAATATAAGTGCGCCAAATTCTTTAGCCACGGAGCAAAAATTGGTTGCTGACTGCAGCATAGCCTACCGTGTGGCAAAGCTGCGACAATGCGCGGTGGCCTTCGTCTACAGCATAGCCTACCATACGGCAAATCTGCGACAATCCGCTGCTTCCTTTGTCAAAAGCATAGCCTACATAGTGACAAAGCTGCGAACATCCGCTGTTGCCTTCACCTAGAGCGAATATGGTTCGAAATCAAAATGTATACTGTTGTGTTCACCCTGGTTCAGTTTGATACGGCGGGGTAGTGGTTCTGTGTCGTTATATTGCGTGCAGCTGGATATATTTGTTGGCTACGTTACGAATATATTGTTGAAACCTTCCTACCCAACCCAACCTAACTTAGGAGCACGTATTTCTAACCCGCGGGGCAAAAGTAGTCGTTTCTAACCTGCGGGGCAAAAGTACGTATTATTCTATGGCACATAGTTCTAACCCGCAGGGCAAATTAAATATTGACTACCATATGGTATCCATCTACCCTACCATATCCACCATGGTTTCCGAAATGATCTCGTATGTTACAGTTTAGAGCAGAGCCAATCTGTGGCAAACCAGCATCTTCTTGAGACCGGCCTGCCAGTTTATAAAGCGGGCACATACCGCAGTTGCCTTCGTTTAGAACATAGCCTTCTTTGTCAACAGACAGGCCTATGAATTACCAGAACAGGCACAATACGCCATTGCTTTCGTCAGCAGCATAGCTTATCACGCGGGAAAGCAGCGACAATTTGCTGTTGTTTTCTGCTACAGATTGGTCCATCAGGTGGATGAGCAGACAATACGCTGTTGCCTTCTCCTATAGACCAGTCCACCTTCAGGCAAAGAAGTGTTGACTTGAAAACTATGCGACTCATCCCACACCCTAATCCTCCTAAGAAGCGCGAACTTAAAAACGAGCCGGAGCAAGGATCCAACGGCGATCTTGTGACGTCAGGCTATTCCTGGGTGTGATTGATCAGCATTGCCTTCAATATTGACACTGGGATAATACACTTTGGAAAACAAACAGGAAAATTGCAAATAAATAGCATTTGAATTGGTGTATTTTTTTGTCAGTTCATTATTTTGGTCAGCAATAGTGGGTGTGTGAGAGAAGAAGCATCCTTCTCTCCCTCTCATTTGGAACTAAATCATAATCTGACAAAAGAAATAAATAATACGCTATTTACTCAATATTTTTGGATTTGATCGCCTAATGTTATTACTCGTGAGTCAATATTGGATAAAATATTATACAATTAGACCCTCCTGCCCGCGCTCTCTTCCTGATCAAAATAACAAATGTATAAAAAAATACACGTAGATCAAAAGTTATTTATTCTAAATTTTACAATTTTCCTTCAAATTTCATTCTCCCAGTGTCAATATTGGAAAAAATATTGTCGAATCACTCGCGATGGAATGTTGTTCAGTCACACTTAAGAATAGACACGTCAATAGACCCGTCATGATCCGATTGCTTCTGCTCGGCTTTGAATTCGCGATCCTCAGGGAGGGTACGAGGTGGGGTGCTGCGCACACTTGACTTGTGTGTGTAGTGTGTATACACCAGCCTACCATGAGGCAAAGCAGGACAGCCAAAGCCTCTGTTCCCTTCTTCTAAAGACATTCTTACCATGGAGCATAGCAGTCCAGTCACAATCAGCTGTTACAGTCTCTTGCAGTCTGGCCAAACATGGGACCAAGCAGCGTCAACCCGTTGTAAACTTCTTCTGTAAAAGGGCTAGCATGTGGCAAAATAACCACAATCCATCGTTGCCTTCTTGTACAGACCGGCCAACCATTTTGAAGAACAGCCACCATCCGCGGTTACCTTCGTCAACAAACTGGTCTACCATGAACCAAAGCAGCCACAATCCACTCTTGCCTTCGTCTACAGACTAGCCTTTTCCCTTTGGCAACGAAACCACTATCCGCTGTTGCCTTCTTCTACAGTCCGGCCTGTCATGGGCAAATCAACCACAATCCGCACTTGCCTTCGTCCACAGAACGGCATGACATCTCGCACAGGAGACACAATCCGCAGTTGCCTTCCACAGACCGGCCAATCATGTGGCAGAGCAACCACAATCCGCTGCTACCTTTGTCTACACACCGGCACATGTTTTCTAGCAACGCCGCCAGAGATTACTCGAGCCGTTACGGCCTTGGAAGGTGGACGCAAAAACGCCATAGCACTTTGACTTTTTCAGGAGTAATCGGTGGTAATTGGTTGAATTTTAGCGGAAGATTGCCGCAGGAATGAGGCGTCACACTACAATGCTATGATAGTGGCCTGGTGATCACATTAGAATGGTGTAGGGGCGCAGACTAGGATCACAGCCTCACGTAGAGCTCCCCCTGGTGCCAATCGCTCTCACCAAGTGAGCCAGGAGCCAGCCTCGCGTAGAGCTCACCCTGGTACCAATCGCTCTCACCAAGTGAGCCAGGAGATGTTCTTAAGTCTTATTGGTTTATTGGAGAGCGACGGTGTAGCGGAAGAATTACAAGTGAATGGGCTATTAACATTAATTCATGCACGTGAGCTTTTGCTGGATGTATGGCGTTCAAACAGGCAGATGAATTCGAATCAATACGCGATCATGAATCAATTTTGTGAAATTCTAATGGTCACTTGTCATATTGATTGGAAGTAAATGAGTCCACGGAATGGTTGTTTGGATGGAGTGAGTAAGCTGAATGCTAAATTATATACATTGAGAATTACTTGATTTTGCATTCTAATGTTTTCATTGCAGTATACCTGCAACAAAGTCGTGTGTGTTAATGAATGCATATACATCCATAAATACAACAATCTTCTCTCAGGGAGGTTGGAATAAAAAAACGAAAAAATACGCATAAAATAAATTGTGATCCACATTTACAGATTGGATCTCACGTAGAAGTAAGATAAATTTATGGGGCAATAATGTCACTGAAAAGTTAAGAAAGGCTATTGACCAGCAAGTACCTTGCCGTGCAGGGAGCGTCTAGTAAAAGGCTTAAATAAATAGGGTGAAACAACAGGAAGCGCCCTACACAGCTGACAGCCGCACCGTCGCCCCCCACTAGTAAGTGACTATTTGGGCACGTGGGTCGGCGAGTCTCTGCATGGTGAACACACAAGAAGACCTGCACAGCTAGTGACTGCATGACCACGTGGACCAGCCAGTCGCTGCATGGTGAGCACACAAGGAGCCCTACACAGCTAGTGACTGCATGGCCACGTGGACCAGCCAGTCGCTGCATGGTGAGCACACAAGGAGCTTTACACAGCTAGTGGCTGCATGGCCACGTGGACCAGCCAGTCGCTGCATGGTGAGCACACAAGGAGCCCTACACAGCTAGAGACTGCATGGCCACTTGGACCAGCCAGGCGCTGCATGGTGAGCACACAAGGAGCCCTACACAGCTAGTGACTGCATGGCCACGTGGACCAGCCAGTCGCTGCATGGTGAGCACACAAGGAGCCCTAAACAGCTAGTGACTGCATGGCCACGTGGACCAGCCAGCCGCTGCATTGTGAGCACACGAGGAGCCCTACACAGCTAGTGACTGCATGACCACGTGGACCAGTCAGTCGCTGCATGGTGAGCACACAAGGAGCCCTACACAGCTAGTGACTGCATGGCCACGTGGACCAGCCAGGCGCTGCATGGTGAGCACACAAGGAGCCCTACACAGCTAGTGACTGCATGGCCACGGGTACCAGCCAGTCGTTGCATGGTGAGCACACAAAGAGCCCTGCACAGCTAGCGACTGCATGGTCACGTGGATCAGCCAGTCGCTGCATGGTGAGCACGCAAGGAGCCCTACACAGCTAGTGACTGCATGGCCACGTGGACAACCCAGCCGCTGCATTGTGAGCACACAAGGAGCCCTGCACAGCTAGTGACTTCATAGCCACGTGGACCAGCCAGTCGCTGCATGGTGAGCACACAAGGAGCCCTGCACAGCTAGTGACTGCATGGCCACGTGGACCAGCCAGTCGCTGCATGGTGAGCACACAAGGATCCTTACACAGCTTGTGACTGCGTGGCAATGTGGGCCGGCCAGTCTCTGCAAAGGGAGCACGCAAGGAGCCCTATACAGCCAGCAGCCGCGTTCTCGCTCACCGCTGGTGACTGCATGACCACGAGGGCCGGCCAATCTCTGCATGGTGAGCACACAAGTAACCATACACAACTAGTGACTGCATGGCCACGTAGGCTGGCCAGTCGCTGCATGGTGAGCACACAAGAAGCCTTACATAACTAGTGACTGCATGGCCCCGTAGGCTGGCCAGTCTCTGCATGGTAAGCACACAAGGAGCCCGCGACGCCTTGATACCTTGATCTTGATGTACTATAGTTTTCCTCGATGTCTGACGTAGAAAACAAAGATTCAGGCAGTTTTGGTCGCACAGCAATGGTCAGGGAAAGAACACTGACCCTAAATTTGATCAGCATCCTGTTTCAAGCAGCCCATAGGGAAAATGATGTATAAGAAGTAGTACTGTGGAACTGTACAAGGAGCCATTCCTAACATCAGTTGAGGTCTAATCTAATATTGGATGAAATGCAATTAATCCTACAGGGTTACGTAGGTCGGGCTGTATTTCCCCCAACGCACAACGTCGTTGCTGTTCCAACGTCGTTGAGTAATGGCTGTGGAAGGGGTGCTCAGATATGATCAACAGTAGGAGGTGTTAATTTGATTCATGGAGCAGGGGTGTAGCCTGTAGGAGGAGCGATGACGGCCAAATTTTCTCCCTCATTGAGGAATGCACAAAAAATGAAGGAATGAAAAACGTCAGATTTAGACTTTCTTCTTTCACAAAGAAGAACGGATGGTGTGAATAATCATTGAAAAGTTGTCACAAAAGTTAGAAGAATCATCACATCCAAATACACAATATATGTTGTCCATGACAATACTCTCTTCCGCAATGACATGGCTAAATTTCAGAGAGAAATTCGATAGGACCGGCTCAGTGCCTTCTCTCTCAATATACTTATTGTAATTGCTAGCCTCTCCTTTGTCATGGAGAGATGAATGGTTTAAGAGACTAATGGCTTCACTTATCAGTTTCCTGACCACTGATGCATCACAAGTGCAACACTGTGCAGGCAGCCCCAACGCTCTGTCCCGCCGTTCAGGCTACACTTAAGCGGCCTTGGGAGCGGCCCCGCCTAAGGAAAAACTGCCCAGCCCACCTGTAGCAGGTGGTGGTAAGATGGGGGAGGGGTCGGTCAAGGGGCGCAGGAGGTGGCTCTATATTACGTGAGAGTGAAACTGGCGTTGAAAACGAGAGTACGGGAACTCGTAAGGAAGGGGGGCGATGTGGCCCCCGCCTGGGGGACTGAGAAGGTGGGAATGGCGCACGGGAACGACGCAGACGTTGCTGGGTTGGATTTATTGGGTAAGGTATGTAATGACTGGGCAGGGTATGCGACCACAGTGCATGGTATGTAACAACTGAGAAGGGCATTTGACAACTGGGCGGCAGGGTAGGTATGCGATAACTCTGCGGGTATGTGGCAATTAGGCAGGATATGTTACAACTGAGCAAGGTACGTGATTACTGGCCAAGGTATGCGATTACTGCATAGGGAATGTAACACAAGGCCAGGTCACGTAAGGCAACTGCATACAGTCAAGTGTTCAATGATTGGAGATGCGAGTTGGCGTAAAATAAGGTGTTTGCATTGGATCTTACAGGGAATAAAAAAGTTGAGACTTGTGCTGTGAAGCTCCCTTTGGTTTGGGTACGTCTATTTAGTTAATACTATTAGTTTTTATTGAAACCCGGGTCGAATTTTCTTTTGACCAAAACCCTTGTCGTGCTAGACACTATATGTGGGTACTGTAGCGCGAGCAAAGATCATCAGTGGTACAAATACAATTGATCAAACACTTTGCTCACGAAAACAGATTTCATCGTGAACATTTTGCATTACGAAGAGTCAGATGATACTCTTCTCCTAATTTACTCATTCACTTTCTGACATGGCGATTCATTGGGTTACTCAAGCTGCGTAAGTGGGTCAATGGCTCTCATAGTGCAGGCTTAGGGAAGCTGTAAGTCATTCTGTGCTTTAGTCTTAGACGATGGCGTAGCAAGAGACATATCAGCTGCTGGGTTTGATCTTCAACAATTATTTTAGGGGAAGAAGCCGAGGTAAGGGTAAGTGGGCAAGGATTAAATTAGATTAGCTTAAGGAAATTTCTTGCACGGTGTGTAAAAAGTTTTGGAAGGGAGGGGCGGCTTGTTTGGTTGCTGTTGATTCCCGGTTTTATTGATACGGATTATCAACGCGGCACAACTTTAATCGCAGTTGGCTGCTAAGGTATACGGCTGCGGAGACATACGGCAGCTAAGGTATACGGCTGGTAAGGCATACAGTTGCTAAGATATGCGTCTGCTTAAGTATAAGCTGCTAAGGCATACGGCTGGTAAGGCATACGGCTGATAAGATATGCGTCTGCTTAAGTATAAGCTGCTAAGGCATACGGATGCTAAGGTCATAAAGCTGTTAGAGCACACACCTGATGAGGCGTGCGCCTGCTATGACCTTCGGCTGCTAGGGCGTGCAGATGCTTTCAGCTTACAGAGGATGAGGCATTAGGCTGTTGAAGCATACGGCTGCTAAAGTTGTTTTGTGAGGGCAATTTCTCCAGGTCCCTTTAGAGCCCCCTTCAGTATATCTCGGTCACTCTAGCGAGGGTTGGCACTGAACACCCATTTCCAGCCGTCAACTCATGGAGGTATAATACCTCCATGCGTCAACCAAGCAGGCGACGCACGGTGCTGGAATCTCGGTCACTTGCGACCACTGACACCATCTAAAGGAGGGAATGTAATGCATGGAGACAGGAAAAAGAAACTGAAGTGGAGACAGTAAGTTCCAACAATGTAGATGTTTTGATCTTGGACATGCGCAACTCGAGAGTTCAGCCCAACTCTGGTCTTCATATCTTAGGAAATATCTATTCAATTAGATAAGGATCAATGAAGAGCAACTTCACTAATTCCCACGTTGTGCAATAAATTGCATGAAAACAGACTTCACGAACTCCACCTTTGTTCGCTGAAGAAGCCTCGAATTGGAGGTGATGTGGTCGAAGTGTGCAAAATTGTGTAGGGCAAGGAAACCAGCAACCGAACGAGTCCTTTTACTCTAGATGCAATCGGAGGGACAACGAATAACGGTTACACAATAGTTTGGTTATCGCTCCACACTCGACCTAACGCGCCACTTATTCAGGTATAGAGCAGTCAAAGAAGGGAACATAGTACTGGGTAAGTTTTAGAAAGCGATACAAGCGAAACGGTCATGTCACGGTTCGATAAATTCTACCAGAATCGCCGCTAACTGGCTTACGGGTTGAAGCACGTCTCAGAAACAGTGCTCGGCATTAAAGGGCCTGCTTCTACAGAACGGCGTCCAGCAATGACACCGGTGAGTTTTGACTAAACGAGGAAAGAAACTGAGGCAATCTCAAGTCAACATCTCAAGGGCTGTTTGAGCTGTTTTGAGTATCATCGTCAAATGCTCTATCCAACAACAACCTTCCCTTATCATGATCCTTTACCACAGATGCTTCACAGATACAAGACGCTGATATATGATGCTCTCTTTTACGTTTTACTGTATATATATATCATCTCTACCAACAAAACCAAACCTAGTTTGGGCCTAAGGGCCTGCCATTGTAGCCTAACACTTGTAAACAACCAACGACTTGAGCTGAGTAGCGGGTGTTTGCACATTCTCGAGCTACATGCATTCACTAAAATGGTCAGAAGTGTCATTGTTCCGTGATATGATGAGGAATGGCTTCTATCTGTTGCTACACCTCGTGAATTAGTCACAAACAAAGAACTCCACGCCCTGGCGAGCCGACTGGAAGAGAAACACAATTTTACACAAATATTTTTCTTTGTTAATTAGCTGAGATTTACTTGATTGGACTTTACACGTAAGATGTGAAAATCCCTGCATGCTTTACTGAAAATAGATTATCTGGGCAAAAATCATTTGTCATTGTTAGAACCTTTTGATGTGAAGTCTTGGAAACACACACAAAAGTCTGTGCATCACATCACAAATACAACTTTTTCGTTATTCGTGTGCTCGTATCTCGTATGTTTTATAATGTAAACGGTTACAAGCAGCTTGTTAATTTTTCACTAAAGGATTTTAAGGGAAAAAATCATACATTGTGAAACTAATATTAAAAAAAGGGAATTCAAAGGAAAAGTGCGTTTAATATCATTCAGAGTGTTACTTTTCAAATCTCCCTTCACACTTCTTCTCATTGTAAAGTCCCTTTATCCCGAGGCCTTGTGTGGCCGCTCTGTGTGATCACCATGTCAGGACTTTCGTATGATCATAAAGCATTTCCATGGACCAAATCATATTAATTTGCATAGCGCCTGTCCCACTTTCTCGTTTGCAATCAGGCCGCACGTTTCTGCTTGACTGGTTACCCCTCGCCCTCGCGTTTCCGCCATTCGCGAATCACCGGGCCATCCCTGAGGTCCTTGAAGACTCGCAATGATACTTCCTGGAAATTGTTCTCCTCGGTTACCCTCTGCACGATTGTGCTTCTTTCCATTTCAGTGTTTCACGCAAGCGAGACGATATCCCTGAACATGGATCTTGACGGAAACTCCAGATGTCAGAGAAGTGAAATGATACCATGCTCAGTTGTGTCCTGGAAGGAAACTGTTTCCGCTTCCGACGAGACCCAACCTCGTGAACGGTGACCCCCTTTACGCAAAGGAAAGTGTGACGATACTGGTCCGACCACAACAAGGGAGGAGCGGCGGAGAGGGGGATAGGTATAGGAGGAGGGGTTGCGAGAAGGAGGAGGGACGAGAGGGAGGCGTCAAGAAGAAGGGGGGAGTGGTGGAGGTGAAAGAGGAGGGGTTGGAAAAGAAGAGACGAGAGGGCGGCGTCATGAAGGAGGGGGCAAAGTTGGTGGTGAAGGAGGAGGGATTGGAGGAGGAGGGACAAGAGGAAGGCGTCAAGAAGGAGGGGGGAGAGGTAGTGTTGAAGGAGGAGGGGTTGGAGGAGGAGGGACGACAGGGAGGCGTCAAGATGGAGAGGGGAGAGGTAGCGGTGAAGGAGGAGGGGTTGGAGGAGGAGGAACGAGAGGGCGGCGTCAAGAAGGAGTGGTGGTGGTGAAGGAGAAACAAGCTATTGTTTTTTTTCACAGCATATGTGCAGATAGGTAAATGAAATGTTCAAGAAACAGAAGATTTTAGAATTATTTATCGGATTAAGTCATACCCTGGTAATTCGATCCAACGACCAGTAAATATAATGAGTCCTCGATTCTATTTAGTTCTGAAAAGTACTTAAACTCTTGATCGTTCGCATAGCCCATTGCGCGGGGCACCCTTGGAATCAGTTCCTGAGGTTCGAGGCCAGAGTCGAGTCCGGGAACTTGAACCCTCGTATCAGCTTACACATCTGCATTGTAATGCGTTCTTTGATGCTGAGAGAGGCTCTAGTGGGTATTAAAGTGTGTTTAATGCGTGTTTCAGTTTGGTGGGATGCTCTCTGGTGTATATAATTTTATTTTAAAACGTCCTTCGATATCGAGTGATACTCGTATTACCTTACGATGCTGAGGGATGTTCTCAGAACAAATCCATTGCAGTGTTTGTGGATGCTGGGCAGTTTAGAAACACCTTAAAAAGTACAACCAGCATCTTCCCGTACTTAGCTATGGCTACAATGCACGTGAGGCTTGCTTCTATGTTTTTGGACTGGGTTTCTATCAAGGCATATGACACCGGACACGTAGGTATGCTACTTGAAGAAATTCTTTGTGAGGAAATAATTAAACAGTTTCTGGTTTGGTGTGGTCGGTAAAATGGGTGTTACTCTTCTTTCGAGTATGGTACGAAATCCAAATGTATACCGTGGTGTACACCCTGGTTCAGTTTGATACGGCGGGGTAGTGACTCCGTGCCGTTATGTTGCTGGATATATTTGCTAGCTACGTTGCGAGCATATTGTTGGAACCTTCCTACCTAACCTAACCTAACTTAGGAGCACGTATTTCTAATCCACGGGGCAAAAATACGTGTTTCTAACCTGCGGGGCAAACGAACGTATTATTCTATGGTACGTAGTTCGAACCCGCTTGGCAAACGTACGTGCTATTAATTATCTATTAACTACTCCATGGTATCCAACTACCCCACCATATCCACCATGGTATCCGAAATGACTTCGTATCATACAGCTTCTTTTACTATCAAAGAACGCCCATTACTTCTTTTGGTTGACTTTGTAAGAGTTGGTCAAGGCAACAGCTAACAAGGTCGAGAACCACGTTCTGCTGTGCTAGTCGAGTTGATCTTCTTTGAAGTGATGGTAGAGGGTAAAATTGAGATGGAGGTCGTCTGTACAGTGAATTCATGCTTGGTTCATCATCATCTTACCGCCCGACGAGGTTGCGTGACAGGGAAATATATTTCGGAGCAGCATTTTACATTCGAGGAATGTACTCGTAGTTTAGTGTGTATCATTACAAGCTGCCTATGTTTATAGGGGTATCATGACAAGTCACGTTCGTTTTATGTGTTGATCATTACATCATCTACCTATGTTTTGGTTCGTATTTATACTAGCAACCTACATTTTAGTGAGGATCAACACAAGCTGCACATGTTATACAAACCACCCATGATTCAGGTTGGATCATAATAAGCTAACTATTTTCAAGTGTGCGTCATTGAAAGCTACCTAAGTTTTAGGGTGGATGACTACGAGCTACCTATGTTTTAGGGTGGATGACTACGAGCTACCTATGTTTTAGGGTGGATGACTACGAGCTACCTATGTTTTAGTATGGATGACTACGAGCTACCTATGTTTTAGGGTGGATGACTACGAGTTATCTATGTTTTAGGGTCGATGACTATGAGCTACCTATGTTTTAGGGTGGATCATTACAATGCCAAGCTACTGCTCAGTTGATGTCACTATAAACATTTTTTCTATAAATACCGCTAAGGGTCATGATAGTAGGGGTGTTACACATAGACTTAATACCGCTAAGGGTCATGATAGAAGTGGTGTTACACTTAGACTCAATACCGCTAAGAGTCATGATAGTAGTGGTGTTACACATAGGCTCAATACCGCTAAAGGTCATGATACTAGTGGTGTTACACACAGACTCAATACCGCTAAGGGTCATGATAATAGTGGTGTTACACATAGGCTCAATACCCCTAAGGGTCATGATACTAGTGGTGTTACACATAGGCTCAATACCGTTAAGGGTCATGATACTAGTGGTGTTACACATAGGCTCAATACCGCTAAGGGTCATGATAGTAGTGATGTTACACATAGGCTCAATACCGCTAAGGGTCATGATACTAGTGGTGGTACACATAGGCTCAATACCGCTAAGGGTCATGATACTAGTGGTGTTACACATAGGCTCAATACCGCTAAGGGTCATGATAGTAGTGGTGTTACACATAGGCTCAATACCGCTAAGGGTCATGATACTAGTGGTGTTACACATAGGCTCAATACCGCTAAGGGTCATGATACTAGTGGTGTTACACATAGGCTCAATACCGCTAAGGGTCATGATAGTAGTGGTGTTACACATAGACTCAAAATCAAATTTCTTATACATGCCGTATTCAATGAATCTGTTTTAATCTAAAAAACAAAAACAAATTTAACCGGGTGGATTTATTTTTTACCCCTAAATCCGGTAGTGTTCGGAGCATGCAACCGAGAAGATCGTGAACGAAATCGAGCACGGCCGCATGAGTGACGTCACTCCTCAGTGCCCTCAGTGGCTCGATGACGTAAAGACTGACTACAATCGGTCACTCCTCGGTGCCCTATTGACCTGTAGTGACGTAAAGACTGACTGCAATCGGTCACTCCTCGGTGCCCTATTGACCTCTAGTGACGTAAAGAGTGACTACAATCGGTCACTCCTCGGTGCCCTATTGACCTGTAGTGACGTGAAGACTGACTACAATCGGTCACTCCTCGGTGCCCTATTGACCTGTAGTGACGTAAAGACTGACTACAATCGGTCACTCCTCGGTGCCCTATTGACCTG
>SDVV010018361.1:0-13776 GCA_016164225.1 Gammarus roeselii
TAAGCCTTAGTTGGTGTTCATTTCTCAGATGGTTGCTCTGACGGGACCCTTCATATTCATTTGAGATCAAGCTTGTCCTGTCATCAGAATATCGATGGAATCCTTCTCCTTCAGGTAGAACAAGCTTGATCTGTCAACAGCATTTGACTGTGACCCTTCTCCTTCGAACGAACAGGCCGAGGCTGTCACCAGCCTTTGACGCTGACCCTCTCCTTCAAGAAGAGTCAAACCGGGCCTGTCACCTCTATATCACAGTAATCCTTTATCTTCAAGGGAGGTCAAGCCTGACGTGTCACCAGCATTTGAACGTGGCGCTTATTTTTCAGGAAAGAGTAAGCGTGGCCTGTCACCAGCATTTGACGGTGACGCTTATCTTTCATGGAAGAGTAAGGTTGACCTGTCACGTGGATTTGATGGTATTTCTTCTCCTTCAAGGGAGGCCAAGCTTAGCTTGTCATCAGTAATAGACTGTGACCCTTATTTTGCATTCAAGGGAGGTCAAGCATGGTCTGTTTCAATCGTTTGGCGGTGGCCCTTCTTTTACAAGGAAGTTCAATACTGGTCTGTCACCTTCATTTGACATCGACACATCTCCTTCAGTCGCTAGTCTAGCCAGGGCTCTTACTAGCATTTTTGACTGTTTCAGAAAATCTTCCGCGACGTACCATCGATGCGAGTGGGGCAAACGAGGCAGAAAGAGGTTATGAGGGGCAGTAACATGCAGGTGGTAAGAGGCTGGGACGGGAAGGGAGGTGGTGGGATAGGTGCTTAGGGACTAGAAGAAATGTGGCCCAAGGCGCGAACAGGTGGTGAGATGCCAGGAGTAGGTGGCGGATGACCGGTAGCAATGACATGGGCCCGGACATGTGACCATGAAACAGAAAGAGGCGGGGAATAAGATTTGATTACCCATATTTCATTAGTTCACTGCATTCCCCGCAAATCACTCCTTCGACATCTCTGCACATCAGTTCATTGCGTTCCCCGCAAATCACTCCATCGCGCCCTATGCATATCAGTTCATCGCACTTGAAAGGCTCAGCACAAAGCAAAGCATCACACCCTTAGGAACTTCGATTCCTGCTGCAGCTGCGTTCGTCCGACGAACCCCTCGCCAAGTAAGCTGTGACCGCAGCCTGCCTGCCTTGCCAACGAAGCCCACCTGCCCCTCGCCCTCACCTCCCAGCTGACCTTGACTTAGGCCTTCTAGAAACTGCCTTGTCTGGACACACCCTATCATAGCTGATCTGGATACTCGCGTCACTCCTGGACTTGACTCAGGACATCGTACAAACAAAAAAAAACGTTTCTTTGGAAGACTGTTTCAAGTAACAGGTTGTCTGGTGATCAAAGTAGTGTTTCAATGCGTGTCTATTTTAGTGTTTCAATGCGTGTATACTTCACTGAACTCGATGGTGCGCACTCGAAACATTTTATCTTGGATTTAAATAGCACTTGTTACACTATTGCCTTCGTGTCGAAATATTTTTTATAGTGACGATAACGAGTGTATATCATGAGTGTGAAGCGTCAAAGGAAAATAAAGTACTCCTGTACTGCGATGACCAGGAACTAATCCCACAAGTGACTAGTAACATCAGGAAAAAACGATTTACACACTAAAAAACAGTGTCATTAGTTCCATTGTGTTCTACTTTGTGTTCTATTAGTTCAATTTCTATCTTAACTAAGGTTGTTTTAATTTCAGCTGAGCTCATATCACTTGTTTGTACTTTAACAATGTTATTAAGGGTATGAGTATACTGATTTCGAACATCTTGAATGAAACTGGTATTGTCACTGCATAATTATAATTTGAAAACGTATTTCCGCAGTGGTAGGGCAAATCTGTAAGGATGCGGCCCTGATAGAAGGCCGCTCTAGTTTCTTTTTCCTATATTTTAACTGTGCACGTGTTATTTGTGTGTCTATAACCATATTCTAAGACGTTGCTGGTATTACGATTTTCAACATTGTCAAATGTGGCCGTTTCTCTGTAACCAAACCACAAGTATCTTGTATCAGGTAGTATCATTGTATTGTACCACTTTACATCTGCAGCTTCGAATCGTGCTACGATTTTATAACACCCCATTTACTGATATGTAATTAAATTTTCCGTCATCTTCTGAATCTCTGATACAAGGTTGGTGCCCAGAATCATGACATCAATCCTTTATTGAGAAGCAGATGGCAGCAGCTACAAATTAGTTTAGCTTTGCATTCAACCCAAATCCCCCAATAGGAAGTAACAGTCTCATCCCATGGCTTACCCATAGCATAGACAGTCAACACTGCTAACCGATTGCTAGCTGTTGAATTAAAATTTTGAAAACATGCTAAAACAACTTAAGAATTAGCAGCAGTCCAAGAAACTGCCGAGGCAACCCAAAATTAAGTGAAAAAACTCCAAGTGCACCTAGACTCCGAATTCGGCAGGAAGCTTTCAGCTCTAGACGCTGAGACAAACGATCGTATTATATCGATAGAAAACTCAGTCAAGGATAGTGAGGCACTGTACACAACTGTGTTTAGTGGGAGGCACCCACGCTGTGACAATGCAACACACATTAGACCACAATTTGCCCGATGAAAAGGAATCTCAAAATACAGAGGAAGTTATTGTGATTGGTGATTAATGTCAGCTCATTCAAATCAAATCAGCGAAAAGCGAGAATTCAACTGGAAATACTCGGCAAAACTCATTTTAAAATTGACGAGATCAAAGGCATAACCGCAAAGGAAAGAATACATTCATCTAAGCGAATTATAATACAATTCGGAGCTAAAGAAATGTAGCAGACGGAATCGACATGGAAAAGGTATGGAGCCATGCTAAACAGCATAAAATTCTCACACGCAAACCTCCATGTCACTGGCATCCTGCCCCATCCGAACCAAAGTAGATACAAGTTAAACAAGAGGATTTTACTTAACGATTGCCTAGCAACTTTATGCAAACCCAGAAACACACTTTCTCTAATCATTGAGATGCGATGATTGACCCAGAGTACTATAACTTTAATAGAATCACTTACAAGGCTCGCATTAACACGTATGGACTTGATACCATCGCAAACATCATTTAAAACATCGTCGCTGGACTTGTTCACGAAAATAAGTCAGAAAACGTAAACGATATAATACCAACAACTTTGCCAGCAGTACCCGACGAAACGACCGAACGGCCTCCGCCCGTTTCAACACAAGATACACAACAAAAACAAGTGCCCATCAAAATACCACCACAGGTCCTAGCAAAAAATGGTTCCTGTTATCAATCCAGTCCGAGTTAGAGGCAGTAGTCGCAGCTCCGCTAGTAAAACCCGTGTAAACGAAGTAAAAGCCTTAGCTCCGACACTAGACCTCAGAGTAGAAGAAAATAAGTCAAGCAAATCAAGTCAATGTGACTAACTGTACTGTCAAATGTTACGGTTTGAACGCTAGGAGTCGACAAGACAAAATCGAAGAATAAGGTATCCCTGCAATGAATGAAAGTATCGACATACTAGCAATCACGGAATCTTGGATGAAATTGAGCAACAGGCGTTATTTAAGCGAATTTACTCATACCGGTTACACATTATTTCACAAACTTAGACATGGCCGAGAGAGCGGAGGAGAGCTCTTCCTCGTGGAAACCATTCTGCAGATATTAGAAGTCACCATTCCAAACCACAGGCACGACATTGTATCAATCCAAGTGGTCGGTAAACAAATAAAATGTCAAATCACTCTCGTCTATTGCCCCCCTAAAATCTAGGTTGCAGATGATATCGATCTATACAACCCCTCGTCGATGATGTCACAGCACATCACAGTATTGTGCTTGGCAACTTCAACATCCCCGACATTGATTGGGAAACAGACGAATACACTGCCACCGGCAATGTCTGATTGATTTTGCAGACGACAATATCATGACCCAAATGGTGAAGACACCTACAGGAGGTAGCAAAATTCATGATCTCCTATTTAGTGCAAGCGACTCTCATGACACGAACATCGAAGTAGGCGAACCACTCCGAACTAGTGACCACATCTGAACATTTTTTTTTGATAGAGCTCGAGTTGAAAACATAAACAACTGCGAAAAAGTCCCTAACTACAGATTAACAAATTTTGATGGCCTAAGAGAGTCAATAGCGTAGGCAAATACTACCCTCGGACAAGATGTCAATCAACCGCTTAACAATTTATTGACTGCACTTAAAAATATTGAACATGAGAATATCCCGCGCAAAAACAGGCGAACAGCAGTCTATCAGCCCAAGTACTGAAAAGGAGAATTGCAGCGCCTTCAATCACGAAAGAAAGCACAGCACTCGATAAAACAGAGACATCCACATGACTACGCAGCAAAAAATGAATACAATATTAGCAGACGAGATCTGATGAGGGTCCTGAAACGTAAGAAGAAAGATTATGAAAATGAAATATAATCCGAAACAATTTTTAAGTTATATTTCGAGCAAAAAAATAAAGATCTGTAAGAGGTCCGCTCGTAAACGATGCTGATGAGCTAGAAACGGACGACACAAAAATGAGGGTTCTACTTAATGAACACTTTTGTTCTGTATTTACGTTAAAGAATCAGGATATATTTAACTCTGAGGATATCATAGTGGCAAAACGAATTGAAGCTCTCAGCACAATGAACTTTTCCCCTACCAAAGTTAATAAATATATAATTAAATTGAAAGGTACCAAATCTCCAGGTCCCGACCAAATTCATCCCAGAATTCAAAAAAGAGACTATAAACGAAATCGCCGAACGTATATCTTTTTTTTTCACCCAATCTCTCACAAATGGCACCTGCCCCTCTAAATGGAAGGAGGCCAATGTTACCTTAATTAAAAAAAATGGGACAAAAAGTGTCCCGGCAACTACCGCCCTATTAGTCTCACCTCTGTCATTGGCAAGTTGATGGAAAGTTTGATAACGGATAAAATGACAGAATTCTTAGAATCTAACAAATTGTTTGGTGACTCTCAGCATGGGCTTAGACACACTCGCTCATGTCATACGAATCCGCTACTCTTTTCAGAAATATATTCGAAATCCACGACCCAAAATCTCCAATCTATATCATTTACCTTGACTTTCATAAGGCCTTAGATAAAGTCTCCCACGAGCGCCTAATTTATAAATGGCACAGCATCGGTATTCGAGGCTAGCTTAACAACTGGACAAAATGCTGGATTACGGTCAGACGGCAGCGAGTTGTTCCTATCGGAGTTTCCTGCCCCTGGGGTAATGTTCCAATCACCGTGCCCCAATAATCCGTGTTAGGGCAAGTTTTCTTTTAATATTTATTATCGATCTCAATAGCAACGTACTTTCAAACATTAACAAGTTCGCAGACGATACTAAGATCGGAGGAAAAATGCAAACTGAACTAGAGTGTCAGCAGATCTAACTTGACTTGAACAAAATTATTGATTGGTCAGAAAAGTGGCAAATGAAATTTAATGTAGACAAATGCAAAGTTATGCACATAGGTCCTCTAACCTCAAACACGAATATTCAATGTCCGGAAAAAAAACTCATTCTCGTCACATAAGAGAAAAAATTTAGGTGTCATCATTAGTAACGACTTAAAAAGCAACAAGTAATGCAACGATTCTGCCAATAAAGGCAACAAAATGCTAGGCATGATGTTTCGCACTATCTCGTACATAAAACTACACAGTATGCTCAAGTTATTTAATGCATTTGTTAGACCGCATCTCAAGTATGCCGTTCAATTTTGGTCTCCATTCCCTAGGAAAGAGGTTATTAAACTTGAGAAGGTTCAACTTAGAGCTACCAAACTCATTCCTTCGCTGCGGAATAAATCATACGAAAACCGGCTATGTGAGCTCAATCTTAATATCGCTAGAGAAACGTCGAGTCAGAGGCGACATGATCGAAGTTTGGAAGATTATGAATGGTAAGGAAAACGTCGATCGAGCGAGCCTTTTCCCTCTAGATATAAACGAGTGACTAGGAACAATTAATACAAAATAGTTGGGAAACGATTCTCACTCGACATCACGCGAAATTTCTTCACGAATGGAGTTGTCGAAGATTGGAACAAACTTCCAGCGGATGTTGTAAACAGCAATACAATCGAAACGTTTAAGTCGCAGCTCGATAAGTTCTACATAAATCGCCGATAAATAGCTCAGCCGTTCTCTTTCCTGTTTATAGAAAAAACGAAAATAGCACACAAAGCTCTCTTAGACGTTCTACTTCAGAACTAATCCTCTTGCTATCAAAAGGCAACCTAGTTAGGGTCAATAGGCCTCTTAGACGTTTCACTTCAGAACTAATCCTTTTGCTAACAAAAGGTAACATAGTTTAGGCCAATAGTCCTGTTGTTGTCATCCTACACTTGTACACACTTGAATACATTAGAATGTTTCCATTCCCAGTGCACAAGTTCGATTAATACACCATCATTTAGAACATATCTGATTCTTTTCTCTTCATCACTCTCGTGCTGATTGGATTAGCAGGAAAGACTGCGTATGAGCAGGATCATGAACATAAACAGATTAACAAATTTGTCAAAATCTAGTGATATGAGTGAAAAATCTTTGAACAAAAACCACTTGATCAGTAGAAAAGGCAAAACCATTTAATGTAAAGAATGTGGTTTAGCGTATCGGAACGATTGAAATATATTGAACTATTTATGTTGAATGCAGTACTTTATCTGTACAGGGAATCTCGTTATTATCCATGCCTAGGTATCCGCCCAAGCAGCAATGTCGCGCTAACCTCTCTTCGCTTCCTCACCCAAAATTCTGCACCTGTTCCCACCCTTCAGTGCTCCTAACACCTTCCACTCTTTTCTCGATAATCCGACACCGTTTAATTCACACCTAATCGCTTAGCCGTATGAGATCTACGCATAAAAGACTCATCTTCCCCCAACAACTTTCTGCGTTTAGGCAAATACTAAATCTACTCGCATAGCCATTCCTCAACTTTATTTCATCCCGTCTCCGAACAGCTACTACCATGCAGCGCCGTAATTTATATCATACTGTTCAACCACAAAATCTGCGAATCTTCGCCCTCTACACTAGCATTCATCTCCATAATCCCCCCATCCCTAAACACATTGAACATCAAATTCAAATTCCCTCCATTCACCTCACCGCTAACTCTGGCTCGGGCCCTGCTGCCAACAAATAAACTTCCATCATCGCTCCCTGCAAACTCCAAGCTTCATCTGTTCTGCCACATCAAGCAGCACATCCAAAGTCGGCCGACCCTATGGCAGGCCGTCTCCAGATCCAGAAGTTCCAATTCAAATTCATTCTCTCTTCGAGGCATTTCTCTCACACACGACACAATAGACATATATAAGGAATAGACGCCCTTTAACAGGTCTGAAGCAATACTGCTCCTAGCCGATTGAACCCTCCGTGCAATCACTTATCCTCCTAATCAGCCCTTAACAGATTAAGACATTCTCAATCGCTACAGTTGTACATATGTCACTTCCCCTAACAACGGTAGAATACACACATCACGACAATCAATCGGCCAGTACTTCTGTTTACAATATATAATAAAGTTTTTCTGCGCATGCCGTCACTTGCTTTTGGATTGTACCTGAAGAAATGCATGAAGCATGAATGTTTACGTTAATCATTTAGCTATATGAATGTAAGACTGGATCACTTTATCTGGCAACAATTTTATTTTGGTGTATACCGTCATGGAAAAATAGCGGAGTTTCACGTGGCATTAATGAACATTACCGAAAAAAGCGGCCTCTGGGATGTACCAACTGACGCATCGATTATCGATATAATTTTACCAATAAAACAGAACTTTGGTCACTTCGTAATATAATGATAACTACAAATTTGCAAACTACTCTGAGTCTATGACAACGGAACGGTACTTAATAATATTTGCTTTATAATATTTGTCCCATTTTTTTAAATTGGGGTAACATTGGCCTCTTTTCATTCAGAGGGGCAGGTGCCATTTGTGAGATATTGGATGAAAAATGTTTGATAAATGTTCGGCGATTTCGTTTCTAGTCTCTTTTAGAATTCTGGGATGAATTTGGTCTGTACATGGAGATTTGTTACCTCTCAATTTATTTATATATTTAATAACTTTGGTAGGGGAAAAGTTCACTGTGCTGAGGGCTTCAATTCGTTTTGCCGCTATGATATCCTCAGAATTAGATTTATTCCGATTCTCTAACGTAAATACAGAACAAAAGTATTCATTAGGTAGAACACTCATTTTGGTGTCGTCCGTTTTAGCTCACCAACATCGTTCACGAGAGGACCTCTTACAGATCTTTATTTTTTTTGCTCAAAATATAACTTAGAAATTGTTTTGGATTAGATTTGTCATTAGCGGCACTTTCATTTTCCTAATCTTTCTACTTACGTTTCAGGACTCTCATTAAATCTCGTCTGCTAATGTTGTATTCATTTTTTGCTGCGTCATCATATTGATGTTTCTGTTTTATCGAGTGCTGTGCTTTCTTTCGTGATTGAAGGCGCTGCAATTCTCCTTTCCAGTACCTGTGCTGATAGACTGATGTTCGCCTGTTTTTGCGCGGGATATGCTCATGTTCAATATTTTTAAGTGCAGTCAAGAAATTCTTAAGCGATTGATTGACATCTTGTCCGAGGGTAATATTTGCAGACGCCATTGACTCTCTTAGGCCATCAAAATTAGTTAATCTGAAGTTAGGGACTTCTTCGCAGTTTAATGATGTTTTCAACTCGAGCTCAATCATAAAGGTTACAGTTGTAGTCACTAGTTCCGAGTGGTTCGCCTACTTCGATGTTCGTGTCATGAGAGTCGCTTACACTAAATTGGAGATCATGAATGTTGCTACCTCCTTTAGATTTCAGCAAGCCTGTACAGAGACCGATATGGCAGGCGCTCTATGCCAGCACGCCTGTACAGAAACCGATATGGTCGGCGCTCTATGCCAGCACGCCTGTACAGAGACCGATATGGTCGACGTTCTATGCCAACACGCCTGTACCGCGACCGATATGGTTGGCGATTGATGGCAGCACGCCTGTACAGAGACCGATAAGGTCGGCGCTCTATGATAGCACGCCTGTAGACCGACCGATATGGTCGGCGCTCAATGCCAGCACGCCTGTACAGCGACCGATATGGTCGGCGATCTATGTATGCCAGCACGTCTGTACAGCGACCGATATGGTCGGCGTTGTATGCCAGCACGCCTGTACAGCGACCGATATGGTCGGCAATCTATGTCAGCCCGCACATACAGCGATCGATATGATCGGCAGTCTATGTCAGCATGCCCGTACAGCGACCGATTTAATTGGCAGTCTATGTCAGCATGCTCGTACAGCGACCGATTTAAATGGCAGGCTATGCCAGGACGCCCGCGCAGCGACCGACAGGGAACTTCGGATGCTCTGGCTGTCACTGTGATGTGTCCAGGCATGGACGATCCCATTCAGCTGTGCAGCTCAGGGACAATGACGAGCCCTCACTGACGCTCCATTAGAGGTAGAGTGGCGCTTTGATGCTCTCAAACGACGGCATCACTATGTAACAGTGTTTAGATTGTTTATTCAGTCATTATCATCATCGGTAGCTCTCTCGAAATAAATTGCCATCATATCATTTTGTTTATTATATGTGTGGCAACGACGCACATAGTAATGTTGATATGTTCTCTCTATTGTTTATCTGATAGCTTATAATATTTTTAACCGATGCTTCCTCATCGAAATACGTTATTTTAGATATCCTATTGGAATGTTACATGCAATAACAGCTTCTCAACTTTGAATACTATCCGTTTCAATGTGCATAATCAGCTATCAGACATGAGGGCACTAGAAGCTTTCTTTAGTTATATAATTTATATTCTAAGTCTGAAGATTCGGCATACAAAAAAACTAGATTATGTGAATTTGGAACTTGATCCTCTGTGGAAAAAACACTCATCCCAGTCCATGACGCACACAGTCTGCAGAGATGAAGTGAGTATCTGAGAAACAACTCAAAGCAATGCATTGGTTTTGCACAGGACTGACAGATTGAACAAGGCAGTACTGCCCACAATAGCTCCAACAACACTAGAAAATATCGAACAAATGTTGCACACCTTGTCGTGTAACAGCGTGGTGTCAAAACAACACTGCAACTCCTGTTAAGAATCTTCCGAATAATGTTAAAGCAGTCTTAATTAACTTTGAAAGACACATTTGAATAGTAAGTCGGCGGACTTTCTATCATGAATTTGTTCCAATATGATTGTGCAATCTCGTTCATTCCTCTTTGCAAAATCCGTTGAATGTATTGTCGAGTTGTTTCAACTCGAATTTAGAAAGATTTAACACGATTTGGTTCATTCAGTGCGTGTGGCTTCATTAATCTATGTTACACCACCATGTGTGAAAAAAAAATCAACAATTAAAGTTCTCGATTATCGTGATTTAGAGGGTAGAAAAGTGCACAAACTTTCTGCATACCTCAGATATCATTTTCTAAGCTACATTTTCTACGTCGTTAGCATAACAAAATAGTTATTCACTGAATTATTTCATTATATTCATTGATAGTATACAAAAATGTACAACAATTTGAAAAATTGTTGACTGCGTGCCTCTTCTTGCACTCACATCATTCTTGATGCATAATAAGTTATGGTTTAATACTATATATTCTACAAATATCATCATAAATAAGTCTTTCAATTACTGAATGAACACATTCAAGAAAACTAGCATTAAATAGGTATATTCTTAGAGTAAGTTTGAATGACAGGAGTTAACTGTGAAAACCGTAGAGCACATTTTGGAGAGGTAGAAGAGCAGCAGGGGGAGATGGAGAAACACGGCTTGGGGCGCCGCTTCTAATTTGTCTGTGCACCGATGCACAGGTTCAGCTATGCAAGTAGTGCCATTGGGACAACCATTCGTACACGTGACACCAGAGTGGCAGAGCCTGCTGGTAGGAGTCACCGTACAGAGCCATTGCACAGCGCACCTTCAAGCTGTTCGCGCAGTCCCGCTCACTAAGGCGACATCACGGGAAACATAAGTCAATGTCGTACTCTTAGAAATTGAACTGTTATTACTAATCTTAGAATGTTGAAATCATTGTATATTTTTTATTTAACCTACCGAAGGCATGTATTGAGAATCCTCACTGCAAATTCTTAAAACGAAAAATTAAAATATTTATTGTCATTGCACAAACTTAACCGTCGAGCTATGCTTTCAGGAGACCATTTTCTACTCTCTGAGAGTAAAAGAAATTACATTTATTGATAACAAGTGGAATAAACGAAGGAAATAGTAAAAAGTCATACAGATGCTGACGAGGCTTCTGTCTTAGCCCATCGTAGCCACGCAACGAGAGCAGGCAGCGCTTTGGGGGACACAAGGATTCGTCCGGCAGTCACCGGTCAGCAGTAGTCATGTACGGTGTAGCTCTGCCTGCGCTCTCTTGGTTGCAGGGTGCTGCACTGACTCCGCTCTCTTTTGTAATCCGCGTGCTGTTGCCGTTATGGCTAGAAATCGATGATCAAATTGAGAAGATTCTATTCCAAGTGCTTGACAATGAGGATCTGTTTCCAAAAGGTATCAATGATGCGATGTTTAGATAGAATGACGAAAATCTAAAGGCTAATAATAATGCAATAACATCGCGTATCAGTGATGAACCTAGAGAAGATGTAGTGAATCCGGGCAGTCGGCACCAAATTCTGACACTAAACCGGATAAGTTCATAGCATTGATTCATCGCACGCTGAGCTAAACTACAATGCGGTTGAGTAAACCATACTGTAGTGATGTATAAAAAGTCGAAGAATGAGCCCGAAAAACAATTTGGAAAGAATTAGCAAGGAAAAACAATAAACAATTTGACTAACATATAAGAAAAAAAGTAGCTGAGAATATCATCACGACCAAGCCACAGGTGAAGGTGGGTGCACGTAATGCTCTGACTCCCTATGAAACGTTGAATTTCTTTTCCTTTGATGAGATGTGGGACAAAATTATTCAACGAACAAATATGAAGATTTCTGCCACCATTGCTATCGTCCAGCTGCAATCTGGTCATCTGTTGTTTCCGCATGTGAAAATAGTGGAATTGACTGAGATGAGAGCATTCATTGGTCTGTTGCACCTTCGTGGTCTACAAGGGTTGAATCGTCAAAGTCTTCAGTTGCTATTCTCTGATGAAATGGGCCCTCCTTTCTTTAGCGCTTGTATATCATCTCAGCAATTTTAATTCATCCATCCACATACTTCCTTCGATAATCCAACTACTAGAACTGAGCGATGGAAGTATGACAGGTTTGCTGCAATTATATAATTAATCGAAATATTGAACGACGATTGCAGTTTTGCTCTAATTCCTCCGGATTTTTTTTTATCTCTCGATGAGACTTAAACAAAATTCTCGTAGCAGTTCTCATTCATGGAATAATGCAAATCATGATTTTTTATATGTCACGAAAAAAAATCCACATGAGAAACGAACAATAATTTTGGTATTGATAATGTACCCGGCATAGGAACAACTACCAATAATCTTGGATTTGCCCGAAATTTCACAAATAGATTATTTTCAGCTAAACATCATGATCAGTGAAATCAATTCTGTTACCTTGAACAACATGATGGACATCGCCAGGATATTTAGCAAAATGTTTCAATTAGCAATGGATGACCATTCAGACTGTTTCAGTTACCCGTGAACGGTCACTTAGACAACAGTTTTCTCTTGTCAGGTTCCTCTCACGGCACAGGAAGAGAGCAGCACTACCCGCTCTCTCCTGACGTGGCTGCCAGAGGCAACGCGAGAATTTCAACAGTAAATTGTTCTTATAATGCTTTGATTTTTTTTTTTGTGCGTGTCCTTGAGATTTTAATTCCTGTTGAACATGATGTTATAAAGTTTGTGGGTATTTTAACCAAGAAATAATGCCGGCACTTATAAAATCAACGAAGGTAAGACCTTGGAAGCAATGTGTAGTGCAACATTGCACTACATGCCTGGCTAGCGTGACGCTCGAACATGCCTTTAGTAGGGTCAACACACATGTTCAATGATCAACGACCAGCTATCCCTTTAAAAATACAGATACAAATACAAATACAGACACTAGGCCGCATCACCCAGAAAGGGGGGTGGCCGAGGGCAAGGCGCACCTCACACGCACATACGCTCACACTCACACAACTTAGCCCTTGTGTGCTAAAGGGTCCGGCCGGTACCCCCTCAACATACACTCTGGGTCACGAGTGCAGTCCGAGGATCCGTCGTCAGCAGCAGGGCCCGACAGTTTTCACTGGTTTACCCCCGCCGCATCATAATGGCCGCTCCCCCCCACCCACGACCATCCCGACAACTGGGTGCCAAGGGCGGGAAAGCACATTAGAGCAGCGTCAGAATCAACCATTCACAACATTTACCACTCACGCCTGTTCATTGCACGCTCTCTCGCCACCTCCACATTCATGTCTCTTTCCCAACGCCTGCTTTACCCCATCCAACCACCCAAACTTCAGTCTACCTCTAGGCCTGCCACCACTCGCTTCAGTATTCATCACCCTTTTCACCAATCTCTCTTCATCCATCCTCTCCATGTGCCCGAACCATCTCAGAACACGCGAATCCACTCTGTCCTCCAACTTCTTCACCATCCCTGTTCTGTTTCGAACCACGTCGTTGGTGATCCGGTCTCTCAGCGTTACTCCAGCCATGCTCCTCAAACATTTCATCTCGAAAACATTCAACCTTCT
>SDVV010018362.1:0-13776 GCA_016164225.1 Gammarus roeselii
ATGTGACCACCCTGCCACTGCCAGGAAGCTCTCCTCTCAGAGGTATGTGACCACCCTGCCACTGCCAGGAAGCTCTCCTCTCAGAGCGATGTGACCACCCTGCCACTGCCAGGAAGCTCTCCTCTCAGAGTGATGTGACCACCCTGCCACTGCCAGGAAGCTCTCCTCTCAGAGGTATGTGACCACCCTGCCATTGCCACAATTCTCATAATATGACTGCGCTTTCCCTCTCTGATGCTCAGTGTCACCATGCAAGTTCTGTTATGCAGCGGGCTTCTGTTTATTAACACGATTGATCCTAAATGATGAATATGTCTATCTTTTATTGCCATTTCATTGTTTTATATAACCCGTATGGAGTGTCATGTGGGTTAATCACTAATTAGTTCGGTTAGGATTAACATAAGGGAACGTTGCATCTAATAACAATATCGTTTCAATCATTCCAAGAATAAAAATCATTCCAAGAATGAAAGGCCCTCTCTCTTCGCCTTATGGCCCACTCTCCTCGCCTAATGGCCCACTCTCCTCGCCTCATGGCCCACTCTCCTCGCCTCATGGCCCACTCTCCTCGCCTCATGGCCCACTCTCCTCGCCTCATGGCCCACTCTCCTCGCCTCATAGCCCACTCTCTTCGCCTCATAGCCCACTCTCCTCGCCTCATGGCCCACTCTCCTCGCCTCATGGCCCACTCTCCTCGCCTCATGGCCCACTCTCCTCGCCTCATGGCCCACTCTCCTCGCCTCATAGCCCACTCTCTTCGCCTCATAGCCCACTCTCCTCGCCTCATGGCCCACTCTCCTCGCCTCATGGCCCACTCTCCTCGCCTCATGGCCCACTCTCCTCGCCTCATGGCCCACTCTCCTCGCCTCATAGCCCACTCTCTTCGCCTCATAGCCCACTCTCCTCGCCTCATGGCCCACTCTCCTCGCCTCATGGCCCACTCTCCTCGCCTCATGGCCCACTCTCCTCGCCTCATGGCCCACTCTCCTCGCCTTATGGCAAGGCACCAACTTAAACTTTATAGATAATTCTTCGCTATTTAATTCCTCTCATCAGTTACGACCCTTATCTCGCATTAGTTACGACCCTAATCCCGCATTAGTTACGACCCTTATCCCGCATTAGTTATGACCCTTATCCCGCATTAGTTACGACCCTAATCCCGCATTAGTTACGACCCTAATCCCGCATTAGTTACGACCCTTATTCCGCATTAGTTACGACCCTTATCCCGCACTAGTTACGGCCCTGATCCCGCATTAGTTATGACCCTAGTCCATCATTGGTTACGACCCTTATCCCGCATTAGTTACGGCCCTTATCCCGCATTAGTTACGGCCCTTATCCCGCATTAGTTACGGCCCTTATCCCGCATTAGTTACGGCCCTTATCCCGCATTAGTTACGACCCTTATCCCGCATTAGTTACGGCCCTTATCCCGCATTGGTTACGACCCTAATTCTCATTTGTTTCGATGTTCATTTCCTCAATTGACGGCATCTTTTTATGTGAGGTTATTTATGGTCGTTTTCGAGGGGTGGGAGGGGCTGGTGTTCAAAGCACTCTTATACCGAGCTGTATTTTTTTTTATTGTTTACCCTCCTGTTCCAGTAGCGACGAACCAACAGTAAGGGTCTTCAAAGTTTAAGAGCGACTACCTATCATTGGGTCTGGTCCGCCACTTTAAAATATAAGTATAAAATTGGTTTTATTCGACCTTTATAACACTGGCAGTCGACACTGAAAGCTGCTAATGAAGAGCATGTGAACTCGTAAATGAATAGTGAATTCATCATGGAAAAACTCCCGTCCTTGCCAAGATTGACATGCGCATGATTCTTGGCGATGAATAATTTTTTTCCAATGATGAATTCGCCGTCCGGTTGCATAAGTCTCCCAACGAAATTGTTTGTATGTTGCCTCACATGTACACTCTGTATAGGTTTACCGTTATTAATATTATACCCACTCCGAGAATTGAACCTTGGACAACCTGTGTGCAGTTATGACGTTGGGAAAATGTCTAGAACCCGTAGAGAGTTGTGCAGCTGTCGAGCATAAGAACCGGTGAGGTAGAAGATAGGTTTCAATACTCTATGTACAGTAGCGAAAGAAAATTCGGTCATGATTGAAGATAAAAAAAAAGCAATTATTATTTTTCGCTCAATATTTTAACTTATCTGATATGTACTTGTTTGTATCCATGAAGAAGCCCTGTCCAGGTATAATAACTTATGAAGTTTATATATGAAGTTACATTTCACGTGGGAAATATAGAGTTCGTTTTTTCGGTTTAATAGACTAACCATTAACGAATTCTCTGATGCTTTTGTACGCTACCGAAATAAAATTCGACATGTGTAGTAACGGAAGGACGTCGATTGGTCCAACATTGACTCATGTTTCACACATCACTTGACTTCCTTTTTATTTATTTATATTATCAGAAATATTGTATGATAAATTTTCGATATATTTTTAAGCTTAGTTTACATTTTATTTCTAAAATTCCAGAACTAGCTTTTCCAGGTATAATGACGTACCAAAATTTATATTAGCGTCAATTCCACGTGGCGGCCGTTAGTTTTTTCTCATTGACCAATCTTGGAAAAAAATTGGTCCCCTACTGAACTTACATTCAAACGTCAATTTTGGATCGAAAATTTCAGCTAGAACCAACATACATTACTTGAACATCAAATTAACGGGGGCAGGAAAGGTCGGTGGCTCACGTGTAGTTCAACTTTTGAATTAGCCTTCGCTTGAGTGGGCAAGTTACTTGAATTCATTAAATTCAGCTTCTCAGAATTTACACGCCACTAATCCCGTCACTTCCTCATCCGCCCCTCACTCAGAAGACTTGTCCCCTTATAAAAGCCATCATGGTCCACCGTCCACTCATAAAAGCTTTGTGGTCACTAGACAGGATCATTTGCAAGAGCGGCGTGACGTCTCAAAAACTCCTGGGCCACCGTACAGAAAACTGAAGCCTTATGAAAAAGCGCAGCACCATGAAGGGAGTCACAACAACCACAGTGACGGTCCTACATCGATTAAGCATTCATTCACGTTTTCTGTGATGCAAAGTTTGCTAAGTTTTTGTTCCTCTAACAAAATAGTCTCAGCGCTCCTATCATCATCTGTTGGTATAAGTTTGTCTGTTTTGGCTTCTTCGTGGACCACGAACAGGACTGTGTACAGACGGGGTGCCGTCGCTCTGCATGTAAATTGGGGTGGACTGATGATTATTCATTTTATAGATCATTAATCCTTTTTTTTGTATTTTATTATTTGTTATTTCGTGGACCCTATTATTTATCTGTGTCCTTGTTTCATGGTGGTTTATTTTGTATTTTTTATATAACTATGCATCGTTGGACGCCCGCATGTGCCCTGCAGGGTGGCGAACGACGACTCCGCGTTGGGGCTCCGGTGGAGCGCGGAAGCGGCTACTGCTCCTACTACGCTGAACCTACTCGGAATCTACGCTGGCCCTCTCGGTATCTACGTTGAACCTACTCGGTATCTACGTTGAACCTGCTCTGTATCTACGTTAGACCAACTCTGTATCTACGTTAAACCTCCTCAGTATCTTCGTTAAACCTACTCGGTATCTACATTAAGCCTATTCTGTATCTATGGTAAACCTACTCGGTATCTACGTTAAACCTACTCGGTATCTACGTCGAACCTACTCTGTATCTACGTTAAGCCTACTCGGTATCTACGGTAAACCTACTCTGTATCTACGTTAAACCTACTCTGCATCTACGTTAAACCTACTCGGAACCTAGGTTAAACCTACTCGGAATCTACGCTAAACCTACTCGGTATCTGTGGTAAACCTACACTGTATCTACGTTAAACCTACACTGTATCTTCGTTAAATCTATTCTGTATCTATGTTAAACCTACTCGGTATTTACGTTAAACCTACTCGGAACTTACGTTAAACCTACTTGGAACCTACATTAAACCAACTCGGAATCTACGTTAAACCTACTCGGTATCTGCGTTAAACCTACTCTGTATCTACGTTAAACCTACTCTGTATCTGTGTGAAACCTACTCGGTATCTACGTTAAACCTACTCGGAATCCACGTTAAACCTACTCGAAATTTGCGTTGAGTCTACTCTCAATCTACGCTGCACCTACTTCGCCACTCTTCAATTGCCCTACGGGGAAGTCTGCATTAACTTCGCGTTTGGACTCCGGTGGAAAACAGAAGCAACTACTACTTTATTACTCTTTATTTGGTGGGTTCTATTGTTTGTCTGTGCCGTTTTTTCATGGTGATCAGTTATGTACTAAGTTATATAATTATCTATGGTTGGGCGCCCGCAGGGTGGCGAGCGACGACTTCGCGTTGGGGCTCCGGTGGAGCGCGGAAGCGGCTACTGCTCCTACTACGTTAAACCTACTCGGAATCTACGCTAAACCTACTCTGTATCTGCGTTAGACCTACTCTGTATCTACGTTAAACCTATTCTGTACTTATGTTGAACCTGCTCGGTGTCTACGTTAAACCTACTCGGTATATACGGTAAACCTACCCTGTATCTATGTTAAACCTACTCGGTATCTACGTTAAACCTTCTCTGTATCTACGTTAAACCTACTCGTATTCTACTTTGAACCTACTCGGTATCTACGCTAAACCTACTCTGTATCTACATTAAACCTTCTTGATATCTACCGCAAACCTACTCGGAATCTACGTTGAACCTTCTCGGAATCTGCATTGAACCTAGTCTGAATCTGCGTTGAACCTTCTCGGAATCTACTCTGCACCTACTTTGCCACTCATCAATTGCCCTATGGTGGAGTCTGCCTTACCTTCACGTTGGGACTCCAGTGCAAAACGGAAGCAACTTCTATAACTCTGTCGGTGAAGCTTAAGAATATTTTGAAACCTATTGACGAGAATTTATGCCACTCCGGAACTGTATCGACTTGTTGAAAAATCGTACGTTGTTACATGACAAAAAATTTAGCCTCTCAGAAGAGCGGTATTCGCTGTCGGTGTATTCTTCCTATAAATTTTCGTAGGCAAGCTTTTCGACTTCACAAAGAAGTGTGCAGCGTCAACTTCAACAGACATTTTACGATTATTTTTTTCCTTGAATTTTATGTACTTCTAATTTTTTACTAATTGGATAATTACCATTTCGTGGTGGCCTAATGATGCTAAGAGATAAGACTAGGCAACAGTCGCCTCTATGAATATGGCTTCTGTGGCGTCACCTTTGAGAAGAAGAGCGTTTGTAAATTAATGGGAAAATTAAATTGATGCTTATCAACTATTGAGAGTTCACTCCTCGCTTCTTCGTGTCTGTTGATATTACTTCCAATGTGACATTATTGCAGAAATGCACCGGTCTGTATCTGTTTTGGCCATTGACTTGTCGATCTGACGCCCAGTTTACCACGTAACACATCGTCGATTGCAATACCATGTTACATTTAAAAAAAAAAATTGCGCTGTAGGTCTGGTACAGACTTTTGCAACTAAATTGTTGCATGGAGACCACAGGATTTCCTTGACCAAGACCGTTCGATTTTTTTTCGAGCTGCTGAGTTAAACCAAAATCTTCTGAAAGATGTCCATCTGTTTAAATAGCTGAAAATTCTTTATTTGATTTTTTCGATAGTAGAATACAGATTTTTTGACGAATTCCTCCTTCCAAATATGCGTTCGAGATGCACCGTATTTACTGATTGCAGCAGCTGCTATACCACGCAATTTACTGATTGCAGCAGCTGTTATACCACACAATTTACTGATTGCAGCAGCTGCTATACCACACAATTTACTGATTGCAGCAGCTGCTATACCACACAATTTACTGATTGCAGCAGCTGCTATACCACACAATTTACTGATTCCAGCAGCTGCTACACCACACAATTTACTGATTGTAGCAGCTGCTATACCACACAGTTTACAGATAGCGGCAGCTGCAATACCTCGCACGTCCTGTTACACTCTCTGTTCTACGACTGTAATGCTGGGGTAATTCCAATCGCCATTGAATGATATTCCAGCCAATAGAAGTCTGTAGTTCAGTCCCTTGAGATCTGGGCAGTTCAAACCAACAGAACAGTTTCATTTTGTACTAAGCCACTTCCTCTAAGCCTCCTTACCAAGCCTCCTTACTAGGTCTCCTCCTCTAAGCCTCCTTACTGAGCCTCCTCCTCTAAGCCTCCTTACTGAGCCTCCTCCTCTAAGCCTCCTTCTCCAAGACTCCTTACTAGCCTCCTTTCTAAGCCTTCTCCTCCAAGCCTCCTTACTAAGCCTCTTCCTCTAAGTGGGAAAGTTTTCGTGAGGCTCTCCCTCCCGAAATCGACTCTATTAAAAAGGGCCTCAAATCGGCTCACTTGTTTCCGTACTTGTCAAATTGATCGAGGGAATGACTCAGCCGCCCTGTATCCTCCACCCACAAGTTTCACTTCCCTATTGTCCTATTCTCTCTCAACTGCCCGCCTTTCCCAACTCTGTTTCCTCACCGCGACTCATTCGGTCTTCTTTCTTTTCTCAACTCTTCTCTCGACTCTCTTTTGCTAACTACAACCTCTCCCTTCCGCCAACCTTTTCATCTCCATACTCTCTTTCTTCGACTTTCCGTCTGTCATCTCCTTACCTTCTATCGTCTCCTTACTTTCTTTCCTCTCTCACCACCTGACACTTCTCTTTCTTTACCCAACTCCTCCTCTTCCTCCATTTCTTCCGACCTCATTTCGTTCGTCATTCCTTTTTTGTGCTATGTTCCCCATAACCTTTTTGAAATGTTTCAACTTCATTTTGCCGATTTTTTCTCGGGTATTTTCCAAGTGTTTTCCCATTTTCCAATATTCTTTGGAATGAAGTGTGTTGCTCGTTTTACGCTTTTCAATATAATTTTTTTCTCACGTTTTCTTCACTTACCAGTTTTTATCGATTCATGCTCAAAAATCCATAGACCTCCATCATATCGAAAAAAAGTCCCTCCCCTCGCGTTCTCGTCATTTCCTCATCTTTTCATCTTGAAACATGTCTTAATTTATATTTCCCAAAACTTTTCTCAATTCCCTTTTAGCCAATTTCCCCTTGCGGCATATCCTTCTCCCGCACACCCAAAACAATCTTCAAAAGCATCTTCGCACACCATTTATTTCATGTTACCACCCCACTCTCTCACCTACCATCTCCCACCGAACCCTCACTCCAGAGGGATAGGGAGCACCCCTCACCCCCTATCAATCGATGGGACCCTCATCTGTCTTACTGTCACGTTGTCGGACCGCTTCAAACTAAGGCTCTCCTCAGAGTTCCTCATTTGTTCCAAATTTCCAGTCCCGGTCGGAGTCCGTCGTTGGCAGTCCCTCTCAAAGAGCTCTCCCAAGAAGGAGGAGGGAGGAAGGGTGGGAAGGAGGAAGGGAGAGATTGAAAGAAAACGTGTATGTCTGTTCGAAATCACTGAGGCAGCTTCTATTTCGTGTTCAATTACTTTTCATCCACCTCCCACTCTTCCGAATAGCTATATTTTCTAAAATTGAGCAGCATTATCGAAAATGTTTTTAATTATATATATATTTATATTTATATGTTATGTATGTATTTGTACATACAAAGGACGACTCAAAGAAAATGATCGTAAGTGAATGCTCATATCTGGAAAACGCAATGACGATGTAAGGTAAACAAAAACCACTTGAAAGGATATGTCCTGAAGTTTTATACCTCGACTATTGTATACGTTTCCGTCGTTATGAGCAGTTTAGAAAACCTGGATTTTTTAGACTGGTCATCTTATTGTTTTGAGCAGCGTGTTTACATTCTTGAACAGCACCGTGTTTACAGTGTTGAACTGCAGCGTGTTTACATTGTCGAACAATATTATTACACAAAGACTTCTCAAATGGAAGTGGAATAGGTATTTGTTGAGGAATACGAAATAGATATAAACTTGTCCCTGTATTGTTGCTAGCAATGTGATCAACAAATGGAGAGTTCTTGGCCTTACACTTAACCTAAACAAGGATCATTCACGACGCTCACGACGTGCAACATCTGAAATGTCGTTAATTTGAAGAGAAATCATTCAAGGAAATCAATCACGTTGTGTAACATATTGGCTGCTGAGGCTGGGACCAGTCATAAGTCTGTCAGTCGCTGTCTAATAATTGATCTCGGACTAAAACCTCACAAACTGAAGACATCACAGCAGTTGTTGAACAATGACAAAAACTATATTGTTTCTCAACGGAGTAATTAATTGTTCGAAGAAAGACGATCAGATGCGAACACCTCAATTTTTCAGCAATGAGAACAATATCTAGATTACCACCTTATATTCACTGGTGGCTCCAAACTGCAGAAGAAGGTGTAGCTGCCGCTGTGTGCGAGGTAACCTCACGTTTGGCTACCTCTTGACAGGAAGCCTCTGTTTTCTCTGCAGAGCTGTACTGACTCAAATTGGCAATCACAATTACAGAAACAGATCGCCTATGCAAATACGTCGTCCTCACAACTGGAACTCTCATCTAAACACACCGCAATACGGCCTCTTTACAATGCCAGTTGGGGCGGATGGATGATTGTTCATTATATATATCATGAACACTTTATTTTAGTATTGTGTTATTCCTTCTTTCTTGGGATCTATAATTTTTTTCTGCCCTTTTTCATGATGAAAAATTTTGCATTGGTTTTTATTAAATATATCGAGGCTGGTTGAGACAAGGTGACCCCGGGAAGGAGAGTACTCGTGGGACCCGCGGGACTCGGGGGGACCCGGGGTTTCGGGAACCCGGGGGACTCGGAAGACCAGGATGATTTAGAGGGAACCACTTGGACCCTTCTGTGGCCCTTTGGGACACTCTTGACACCCTTCGGGACCCTCTTGAGAAACTGTGGGACCCTCTTGAGGCCCCTCTGAATCCTGGAACCTTTGCTCCCCCCTTCCAAATCTACGTTAAATCTACTCTATCTGTGCGTTGAACCTACTCTGTATCTACGTTGAACCTACTCTGTATCTACGTTGAACCTACTCTGCATCCATGTTAAACCTACTTGGTATCTATGTTAAACCTAATCTGTATTTGTGTTAAATCTACTCAGTGTCTGTGTTAAACCTGCTCGGAACCTACGTTGAAACTACTCTGAATCTGCATGGAACATGCTCGGAGTCTGCGTTGAACCTACTCGTAATCCACGCTGCACCAACTTTGCCACTCTTCGATTGCCCTACGGGGGAGTCTACATTAACTTCGCGTTGACTGTGATGTCCTTGAGACTGTGATGTCCTTGAGTATTCTGTTAATTTTTGTACCGCTCTCTGGCGGCGGCCGGTGATTATTACTGCCCTCTGACGGCGGCTGGTGGTTATTTCCGCCCTCTGGCGGCGGTCGGTGGTTATTTTCGCCTTCTGGCGGCGGCCGGTGATTCTTACCGCCCTTTGGTGGCAGCCGGTGATTATTTCCGCCCATCGGTGGCAGCCAGTGATTATTACCGCCCTCTGACGGCGGCCGGTGATTATTACCGCCACTTGGTGGCAGCCAGTGATTATTACCGCCCTCTGGCAGCGGCCGGTGATTATTACCCCCTCTGGCAGCGGCCGGTGATTATTACCGCCCTCTGGCGGCAGCCGGTGATTATTACCGCCCTCTGGCGGTGGCCGGTGTTTATTTCCGCCCTCTGGCGGCGGCCGGTGATTATTACCACCCTTTGGTGGTCTGCGCGTTGGGACTCCGGTGAAAAATGGAAGCAACTACTACTACTACTACTACCCTTTGGTGGCAGCCGGTGATTATTGCCGCTCTCTGGCAGCAGCCGGTGTTTATTACCGCCCTCTGGCGGCGGCCGGTGATTATTTCCGCCCTAGGGTGGCAGCCGGTGATTATTTCTGCCCTTTGGTGGCAGCCAGTGATTATTTTGCTCTTTGGTGACAGCCAGTGATCATTACCGCCCTCTGGCGGCGGCCGATGATTATTACCGCCCTCTGGTGGCAGTCATTGATTGTTACCGCCCTCTGGCGGCGGCCGGTAATTATTTGCCTCAGAATGACCACACCAGAAAAATATCAGACTCTTAACAGAAGTTGAACAAGGACGGTTGGTATACTGCTTCCATTGGCTAAATTATCGTGGCGCCTCCAAAGGTGGCCATGCGAGGCGACCATGATTAAATCAAGGAGATCCTTGTCATGCTACATACCATCTTGGTATAGATTCTTTAGAGATGGCGCCACAAAGCCTGGGCAAGCGACTGCTGGGAGGAAGAATTGCCTCGCAGCCCCGATAAAGCGAGACAGCGGCGGCACTAACTGCTCGTAGCAATAATCTGAAAATATAATTCATCTCGAAGTCATTGATGTGTCGTGAGACTAGGCGTGTAGCTACTCCGTATGTCGTTGCTCTGCGGATGAACCTTATTCTGAAACGAAGTGTAGTTGATGGGCCACAAACTTTGTATAATTGTTGGTAAAGCATTGTGCTCCAAACTGCGTACATCCCGGCTCTAAATTGTATTACACCTGCCCATCTGTCTTTGGCAAGGGCTGCTCTTCAGGAAAAAAGCTGTTCTACAGGCAAAGGTCTGATCTGCATGCAAGGAGCTGCTCTGCAGACAAAGGGCTGCTCTGCAGGCAAGGGGTTGCTCTGCATGCAAGGAGCTGCTTTGCAGACAAAGGGATGCTCTGCAGACAAGGGGCTGCTCTGCATGCAAGAAGCTGCTCTGCAGACAAAGGGCTGCTCTGCAGACAAAGGGCTGCTCTGCAGACAAGGGACTGCTCTGCAGACAAGGGGCTGTTCTGCAGACACGAGGCTGCTCTGCAGACATAGGGTTGCTCTGCAGACATGAGGGTGCTCTGCAGACATAGTGCTGCTCTGTTTTTCAGTGAAGATGTCTTGCCATACGTTGATGGGATGGCCAATTCACTCATTTACCTAACAGGTACTTGAATGCATGAACATTTAAACCAATAAATAATGTCATGTAACAGTGCGGGGTGGAATCAACGTTCCGATTGTGTGTCACACCAGAACATCTATCTTAGTTTGTTCTCCTTAGTGGACAATATTCCTGTAAAACTACTCCCCCATCGATTGGGTTAAAGTGATTGCGACTGGACTTCTAACGCGATGGTCTTCACAGTGCATGGACTGAATCACAAGGGTTCAATTTACGGACTATCTCTAGCACTATCTTCGCAGTCGCTGCAGCTCAAACAACTTTGTCCAGATCAGTTGCAACGATCATGCCGACAAACGTGCGATTCCAGCGATGTTCCAACCAATCCTGAAATGCTTTCTTTCGTTTTTGGGCGCTCACGAGATCCCCTGTTGGTGCCAACAGGCTCCAGCAATCGTGGAATTTGATCTTTCCTCCATGTTCTCATGACTGTGCCACATAGGCATGCTTCTCTAGGATAACAGCCAAAAACTACTATTCTACACATATAACCGTATCCTTTGACGACTAATGTTATCGCACTGTTATCGCACGGTTTCATTATGAAAAATTTGTAACCCTGTGATTTCAGTGTGTAAACCGGCTACGTGTCATGCTGGTGGTTCACAGATCGTAGCTCCCACCTGATGAGTGACTGACCCCCTCACAGAGTCTGGATCGAATTGTGTTCCTATGTAGCAGGTACAGGTACTCCATCTAACTATGAACCAGTCTGTACCGTACAGGGTCTACATCGAATTGTGTTCCTATATAGCAGGTACAGGTACTCCATCAAACTATGAACCAGTCTGTACCGTACAGGGTCTACATCGAATTGTGTTCCTATATAGCAGGTACAGGTACTCCATCTAACTATGAACCAGTCTGTACCGTACAGGGTCTACATCGAATTGTGTTCCTATATAGCAGGTACAGGTACTCCATCAAACTATGAACCAGTCTGTACCGTACAGGGTCTACATCGAATTGTGTTCCTATATAGCAGGTACAGGTACTCCATCAAACTATGAACAGTCAAGCGAGTGCCGGCTATTGGAACTATAATCAAGAGTGTTGAAACTATGTTAGTCATGAGTGTTTTTGGATGAGTCTTTCTCGTCTATCATCTTGATTTGAAATTTGAAGCCATGCTCGAGACAAGCCTACAACTTTAGTCCGATTCGATATCGTTGATTAATTTCCTTATTACGATGGGTTTGTTTACAAATGGATAAGTTACTTACCATCTTGATAAACTCAGGTGGTTTATCGAATGCATCTTCAGTTGATATTTTTTTATCTATTGCAGCATGGGTTCGGGTGCTCGGGGTAGCACCGCGGGGGGACCTGGCGGCTACCCCCCATCAACTCCCGGTAGTGTAAGCGAACAACGAGCATTGGTATCCTCGAACCCCAACACGCCCAGTGCCACAACCCGCGAATTACTCGCCATTCGCGACATGACGAGGAACCACATCTCCAGCAACGACCCCAGCAGACGCTCCATCTACACGCAGTCAACAGCCGCCATCTTGACGCACCAGACGAGCGATGTGTCTAATCTCAGCAACTTGTCCCCAAGTGACGTCAGGGGCTCAGGCATGGAGGGTGTGGATGTTATGCGGGGAGTCCCTGGTATGGCATACCCTCACGCGGCGGCTTCCACGACATCACTGGTGTACCATGAAGGAGGTGGAATCGGGGGAGTCTACCCTGGTGCTAGCGGTGGGGGAGGGAACTATGCTGTCATCGGACAAGTGTCAGCGGGACCTAGGCACAGGTTAGGCAAGAAGTACGTTGTGCTAGGCATGGTTCTTATAGTATCTTATAGTCAGTTCACCCACCGTAAAGGTATGAACCGGACATGTATGCTGGAGAGTTATTTTTCCTTCTAAAAATATAGTTCACTGTGCTTTCGCTTCAGTATAATTCTGACATGAACGACGCTTATTAGTTATGAAAAAAACTGTTATACTTTTCCACTATTGATTACTTTACTGTTCAATAAGTCTAACAAAACCTGAACCTTGCCCTGGCGTTTGTCGTTATGACGTCAGAGCTCTCACAAAATCACAAGTGTCTAGCATACCTCTTTTCCATCTTTAAGTAGCTTAATTCGTTCTATTTGTGATGCTTCAGGACGTTCTTCTAGGCACAATAACGAATTAAAATTACTGTATGGTTGCTCTATAACGGTAAAACAAACATAAGATTTTTACGTGATATTAAACTTTTTATGAAAATTTTTAATACTTCATCTAGACGAAACTTCATGAATTCTGTAAATCGTATTTCCACTGGGTTTAATTCAAAGCGAGAGATGAGCAGCCAATTTTTTCCTTTCTTGCTACTGTACAAGATCCATACGAGGACTGTAGCACTCTGTTAAAACCTTAAAACGATTGGGCAGATGAATTACTGGAATCATCGCTTGATGAGGACTGTTTGTGGCGTCATCAGCTGTTGTCATCCATGTCAGGGAACGTGTGTTGAGTGAGGACTGTTTGTGGCGTCATTAGCTGTTGTCATCCATGTCAGGGAACGTGAGTTGAGCGAGGACTGTTTGTGGCGTCATTAGCTGTTGTCATCCATGTCAGGGAACGTGAGTGGAGTGAGGACTGTTTGTGGCGTCATTAGCTGTTGTCATCCATGTCAGGGAACGTGAGTTGAGTGAGGAATGTTTGTGGCGTCATTAGCTGTTGTCATCCATGTCAAGGAACGTGAGTTGAGTGAGGACTGTTTGTGGCGTCATTAGCTGTTGTCATCCATGTCAGGGAACGTGAGTTGAGTGAGGACCGTTTGTGGCGTCATTAGCTGTTGTCATCCATGTCAGGGAACGTG